>LOJH01004198.1:20921-36900 GCA_001685095.1 Ellobius talpinus | reverse complement strand
TTTTTTCTTGCTATTTATTGGTCTATAGCAATCAGCAAGACAGCCTCTCGCTTGTATACAAATGCCATTTTAGGACAGAAGTCGTCATTTAGGTAACTGCTGAGAGCCTGTGGATCTCAGCTGTCCTGTCTAGATTTCCTCATATGTGGATACAGGTAGCTTTCTTTTTCTCTTCCAGCTGATGAAATTCCTTCAAAATGAAACTCCTGTTTCTTCATCCACATTATGTTTGCAGTACTCCTTGGTAGAGCTGTGCATGTTGATTAGAACATGACAAAGGAAATCTAGATTCCAGGGGCACGGTTCTTATGCTTTAACAACTTATTGGAATGAAAATAATTATCTCTGTGTCCAGCATCAGTTCATGCTCACAAGCGAATGGTGTTGGGTTAAGATGAATGTGTTGTCAGCTGAGCACCCAGGAGATCTTGCAGTCTCTTAAACTCTTTCCTGAAATGCCATTTCCTAACAATATTTCTCATCAGTAGGTTTGGTGAACACAGATTGTTATTCAAGAGATTTTGCCTGCTATGGGGCACCTTTTTTTCTTTTCCCACAAAACACTACTGATTAAAATCAAAGTCACCAAGTGTGTAGAATATGGATGGTAAAATTACATTCTTCCATCTCTGCTCTGTGGAGCCTGTGGTTTAAAGGGGACGGGGATGGGTGGGGAGGAGAATGTTTATAAAATATTAGTAAGGAAACTAGTCAGTACATAGGAACGTAATATCAAATGTGTAATAATTACATCGATGAAACAGCTGTGGTTCTTATGCAGTTGCTTGATTCTCACGGTGGTTCTGTGGATGGTGTAAAGCAGAAGTGATTTCTGTTTCACAGAGAGAGCAGGAATAGCTAGCCAAGGCAGACGCTTACTTTCACAGAAGCAGAAAATGCCAAGAGCCTGGATTTTCTTTTTAAATGTCTGTTACTAGAGAAGGGATATACTGCTGCAGTTCACGTGAAAAAGCTGAGCATGTTTGGTTGATGTCTGGAGGCAGTGAGCTAATGGGGGATCTTGAAGATGATTATTCTGGTTCTTAAGTGGGAGAAAGTATATCCTGTAGAAGGGTGAAATTACAGGAGAATAAGTTAGATAATGGTTAGGGGAAAATATGTGAGCCAGGGCCGAGGGTATGAATGAATGAATATCTCAATAAATAGTCTAGCTGGTATGAAACTCACTATGTATCGCAGGGTAGCTTCAAACTTGCCATCCTCTGGAGCCCTGGCCTCCCACGTGCTAAGATTACAGGTGTGTATCACCATGCCCAGGTTCAAAACCTGGATTTTAATTGAGGGTTCTGCCTTACACCTAGTTCCTCTGTATTCCTTCTGTAAATGCCATTGTCTTCCAGTGAGAAGCCCTTACTGAGGTTTATTCTTGTCTGGATGAGACCCTCTTGATCCTGTCCTTTGCTCTGTGTGTATGTGTCTCTGTGGCTTTCATATATGTTGGGGTGGGAACTGGGAAGCTTTATGAGATTGTCACTGATTTGGTGGGAAAGTCTTCGAAAGTAGCAAAAGGGGCTGGAGAGATGGCTCAGTTGGTGACATGCTTTCTCACAAGCATGAGGACCTGAGGTTAGAACCTGTGGGAAAGCCACGAGTAGAGGCACGTATATGCTGAAGAGGCAGATACAGGCAGATCCCAGGAGCTTGCTGGCAAGCTAGCTTGGCTGAATTAGCTCTCAGTTTAGTGAGAGACTCTGTCTCAAAAAGTAAGTAAGGGAGCAACTGAGAAAAACAGCTGACATTGACCTCTGACTTCATGTGCACAGAGTGCATGTATATCTGCCTGAATGTGCACACACACACCCCTGATAGCAGAAGATGTCCTGGACTCAGTGTAGGAAGGTAGGGGTAGCCACTTAAATATACTAGTTATTCTGTGGCAGAAGAATTGAGTTTTCTTATGTCCAATTCTAATGGTTTGCCTTCCTTCCAGAGAAATAAGAGCCTGTGATGGAGGACATTGGTGAAGATGCCTCCATCCATCGGCTGGAAGGCACCCATCTGGACTCTCAGGTTGGAGGTCTTATTTGCAAGACCAAAAGTGCAGCCAGCGAGCAGCATGTTTTCAAAGCCCCTGCTCCCCGCCCTTCACTGCTGGGTCTGGACTTACTGGCTTCCCTGAAACGGAGGGAGCGAGAGGAGAAGGATGATGGGGAGGACAAGAAAAAGTCCAGAGTCTCTTCTTACAAAGACTGGGAGGAGAGTAAGGATGACCAGAAGGATGCTGAGGAGGAGGGCAATGAGCAGGCTGGCCGGAGTGGCCGCAAGGACAGGTAAGGGAAGAGGGTAAACATTGGTGTCAGAAGCTGCTAGCCCAGCTTTATCTCCATTTCTGATAGACACCTAAGAGCTTTAGGATTTTATTGTGGTTTTCATACTGGTGCCGGGTAGGAACTGGTAGAGATCTGTGGGGAAAATTCAAAGGCATCTAAGAAGTGAAGTGGATGATGGAGCTTAAATGCCTGGGTTCTTGCCATGTGTAGGCCTTTAGTACCAGGAGATGCATTGGAGAGAACGTATTGCTTGTGGGAATACCCAGAGATAGAGGGAAACGTTTCCTTCCATGGAGAGCCCTTTCCCAGTTGGTCTCCCTTTTCCAGGCATTACCGATCTGCTCGGGTAGAGACTCCGTCCCACCCTGGGGGTGTGAGTGAGGAGTTTTGGGAACGCAGTCGGCAGAGAGAGAGGGATCGGAGGGAGCATGGGGTCTATGCCTCCTCCAAAGAAGAAAAGGATCGGAAGAAGGAGAAATCCCGGGATCGAGACTATGACCGCAGGAGAGACAGAGGTGAACTGCCTGTTCTCAGTCCTGTTGTCTAGTAGCATTCAAACCAGCAAGCCATTCTTTTCCTGTTACAAGAACTTTTACAATAATACCCAGTAATTGCTTGTAGTATAACTGCTTTGCTTGAGTACGTGGTTCTTGTTTTATTGTGAAAACTGGGGATAATGGAAATGACAGGTAATTTATTTAAGAAACTGGAGTTTATAGTAGCATTGGTGCTGGAGAAAGGACATAGTGATGCAGAACATAGTGATGCAGAGTCCAGCACTGGCCGAGGTCTGCTACAGCACAAAGCTTTTCAGGATAGACACAGGCTGACTGTTTATGGTTGATTCTTGTTGGAAAGTAGCTCTTGTGTGAGTTTGACCCTTTCTATCCATTGAGAGAATGTGAGTGTGTGTTTCAGCCCATGGATCGTGGGCATATGTGATGGGGTGTATCTGTGTGTGGGAGGGGAGTCATGTGCTTTTTTGCCTAGTGCATGTGGCTATGTGTTAGCATGAGGTACACATAGAAGCCCCATGTGTGACTCTTGCAGATGAGCGGGACAGAAGTAGGCACAGCAGCAGATCAGAGCGAGACGGAGGCTCAGAGCGCAGCAGCAGAAGAAATGAGCCAGAGAGCCCTCGACATCGGCCGAAAGGTATTCTCAGCTGTCCTCCGCAGTGGCTGGCAAGGGCTCAGGTGCCTGAAAGGCAGAATGAGCAATAGTCAGCTGTGTTGCCAGATAGTGAGTTGGAGTCCTAGTTCCATGTGACCCTCTGGAGTTAGGGGCCCTGTGCCAGGTGGATGTGGCCCTGCCCCTCTCTTGGGTGGATGTAATTCCTGAGGGTCTAGGCTGTTTACTGCAAGGCGGGTATTGCAAATGGTAGGAAACTAGAAGTGGGGCGGATCAAGAAGGATTTCCTGGAAAAGAACGATTTGTTTTCAGATGAAGAGGTTTGCAGAGAGGATTGGCTCCTTCAGTATTTTCAGCAGTGGAAGCTGGACTGTCGAGTTCAGTCTCTCAACTGTTGTCACTATATTGCCATAGTAAATAAGGTCAAGGCTAGGAAAGAGGTTGCAGCTGTCGAGATCCTCCTGATCTGAGTTTATCACCGGGACCCACAAGATAGAAGGAGAGCCAACTCCTGAGGATTGTCAACTGACCTCTGCATTTGTGCTGTGGCACGTGCATGCACACGAGCACACACAGTTAAATAAATAAATGTCATCAAGAAATCAGTTGGGAAACTAGGTGTGGTGGTTTCTGCCTGTAATCCTAGCACTTTGGAAACTCAGGCAGGAGGATTGTAAGTTTGAGGCCGGTGTCAACTACATAGGGATATGCTGTCTGTAGTCATGTCTCCTTGGCATTGGATGTTTACTGTGGATGTCTCTTGTGGCCCCAGATGCAGCCACCCCTTCAAGGTCCACCTGGGAGGAGGAGGACACTGGCTATGGCTCTTCAAGGCGCTCTCAGTGGGAATCACCCTCCCCAACACCTTCCTATCGGGACTCTGAACGGAGCCATCGGCCGTTCACTCGAGACCGAGATAGGTAATTGATGGGTGGGCAGGTGGTAAGAGGGAGAGCTTCTGGCAGAGGGGACGCAGTTCAGCTTGGTGACAGCTGATCTTGATATTTCCTAGGACTGTGAGGAGCAAGTACTCAGATGACACACCTCTGCCGACCCCCTCCTACAAGTACAACGAGTGGGCTGATGACAGAAGACACTTGGGGTCAACCCCACGGCTTTCCAGGGGCCGAGGTAAGGCTTGGAAGGCAGGAGCAGAAAAACTGGTTGGTGTGAGGTGGGAGGGTGGGTGGAGGGTGGGGGATGAGTTGGAATGGGGCTGAGTGGAGGCCGCACTCAACTCAAGAAGCTGTGCAGTTTTGTGGTTTTTCTGGTCCCTGGGGTCAGCAGGAGCCGTATGGACTGACCTCTGCCATCTGCTGTCCTTTAGGACGACGAGAGGATGGTGAAGAAGGGATTTCATTTGACACGGAAGAGGAGCGGCAGCAGTGGGAGGATGACCAGCGGGTAAAGACATTTTTGAGGGGCTAGACAGGAAGAGGTGGCTGTCCTTACAGGTGTGGGTGAAGGGAGGTGTTTAAAGCCAAGGGCTCTGAGGACCCCTCCAGTAGGACTGGGCTTGAGGGAGGTGGTTAATGCTCTTCCATCCAGAGCCCTGGAACTTTTTCAGAGACAGACTGCACAGTGAAGCTTTTGTACTGGTGCAGCTGGTCAGATGTGACACCTATGGGTGCCTCTGTGTGGTAAATGTGAGAGCTGTTGGCTTGGCAGCCTGCCCTGTGAAGTCAAAGCTGTCTGCTCTCCTCCTGGCCTTCTCCGGGTCTCTTGTGCTGATCACCGGCTGCTGCTGGTGTTCTCAGACTTCTTACCAGATACCATTTTGCTCCAGTGTGGCTGCATCTCCCGTGTGCATGTGGCCTGTCCCTGTTCTCACGCTCTGTCTCATCCTCTGCAGCAAGCAGACCGGGACTGGTACATGATGGACGAGGGCTACGATGAGTTCCACAATCCCCTGGCCTACTCGTCTGAGGACTATGTGAGGCGGCGGGAGCAGCACCTGCACAAGCAGAAGCAGAAACGCATTTCAGCCCAGCGCAGACAGATCAATGAGGTGAGGCTGCAGCAGTGGCTGGCGCTGTCTTAGAGCAGAGGTGGGGCGTGTGGGAGGAGTCTCAGTTTGCCAAGTGATGACACCACAGAGCTGGCTGTTTGCGGAGTAGGAGTGTGAGTGGAAGCTTTGGGTAGCTTCCCACCTGACGCCTGCTTCTCCCTTCTGCAGTACTCAGTGTGGGGCCTTTGGGGAGAATGGTACGGCGATGCCTGCCTCTGGGTGTGTTTGTGGTCTATTAAGGCTGGTGCCCAGCTGCTTCTTGGGACAAAGTACTGCAAGTGCCTCAACTTTAGTAGTCTGTCTAAGGAACTGCAGGGTGTAGAGCCCCATTGAGATTCTGTCATGTGTGGACTGGCCTGCTAACCTTCTAAGGTCACCTCTTAGTTGCAGGCTGACTGTGGCCCCCCTTGTGTCCCCACAGGATAATGAGCGCTGGGAGACGAACCGAATGCTCACCAGTGGGGTGGTCCATCGGCTGGAGGTGGATGAGGACTTTGAAGAGGACAATGCGGCCAAGGTGCATCTGATGGTGCACAACCTGGTGCCTCCCTTCCTGGATGGGCGCATCGTCTTCACCAAGCAGGTAAGGCTTCGGAGGACAGAGCCTGGGAAGTCAGAAAGAACTTAAGAGGAGAGGAAGAAAGGATTGGGTCTGGTCATGTGTCGGTTCAAGGACCAGTGACTCTTTCATAGGGCCCTTGTACAGCAGGCTCTCTGCTAGACTTTAGTGACCACTGGGGAATTTCTCTTCCTCCCCAACTTCTGCAGCCAGAGCCTGTAATCCCAGTGAAGGATGCCACCTCGGATCTGGCCATTATTGCTCGGAAAGGCAGCCAGACAGTCCGCAAGCACAGGGAACAAAAGGAGCGGAGGAAGGTTGGTATCTTCCCACCCGGCCTGAGGTCTGTGTGTTTCTTTTCTTACTCCTCTTAAACATTACAAGACTGCACACAGACTCCCCTGGCAGGCAGAGGACGTTTTACATGGGTCAAGAAGCAGCCCAAGGAGGCCACTGGGCTCTTCTCAGTCCTTAGTGAAGGCAACCACAGGCCCTGGCACTGGGTGCTGGAGGCTTGGCACTACCAGTGCCTTGTGGGCGTTTACTATCTGCCAGATGAAGCCTACTCTCCATCGGAATTGCTTCTACTGCCTACGATCTTACCAGAAGAGGAGCAACTTAACTCTTGTTGTCTTCCTCAGGCTCAACACAAACACTGGGAACTGGCAGGGACCAAACTCGGAGACATAATGGGTGTCAAAAAGGAGGAAGAGCCGGATAAATCTGTGATGGAAGATGGGAAAGTGGACTACAGGTGGGTAGTCGTGGCCAGCAGCATGTGTGCTCCCCAGGTTGTGGCATATGTCTGACTTGCTGCTTTTTGATCCCTTCCTTCATGTTTCTTGTCTGCTGATCTTAGGTTCTTCCCCTGTTACCAGTGTTGCTGAAGTGATGCTTATGTAGACTGAGCAGGTTAGGGAATTTGCTTGAGGGCACCCAGCTAGGAAATGGAGGTTCAGTGTAGCCCCAGACAGGCCTGAGTGGGAGCCCCGCTCTTTAAAGTGTTCCACATGGGAAGGCAGAATTTCTTCCCTTGGTCAGATTTTAGTACATTACGGTAAGGAGGGACTGGTTTTCACAGGGCTTTTTAAATACTAGGGACTCTCTATGTTGGTGTAACATCTGTTCGTAGAGGTTTTATGCAGCTGCTGAGTCACTGCTTAGTGGGGTCCCTGCGTTGGGTAGGCTCCAGACTCAGTGATCCTTTCACTTCTCATCCTTTGAGTCATGCCATGTCCCATGGAGACATCATCTTGACCTAGTAGTTCTTTGTACCTCTGTGTGCAATATCCCACAATAAGAAGTTGGTATCACTGCGCGGTCCTTGCTGGTCTCTGGGTCATTTGGTCCCTTACGTTTCAGTTGTCAGGTGACCGGGAGGACTGGCTGAAATTAGAAATAGAAACTTGAAGGAGCTTGGGGCAGATCTGAGGGAGGAAAGGACTCTTGGGGAAGGTAGGTGGAAGGGTCTTGGAACGTGACCATGTACCAGACACTGATTGCTTACATAGAAACAAGGCAAATATAAATGAGCTGTTCCCACAGTTCCTTGAAAATGAGGCCTTTGCACTGTGCAGCCCTACCGAGGGGAGGGAGGAATTCTGATCCATATCCTGTACTGTGTAGCCAGCACTTGGAAGATTCCTGTGGCTGTGTAAAGTGTGGTGCTGAAATTGCCTAGGGTCTTCTCTCTCAGTTATTGATCTGCTGGTTAATTTCAGCTCCTCTTCTGGCCACCCTTTGTTTAGGATGACCGATCTGCCCACTTGAAAGTCTGCTCTCTGGTCTTGTCAGCTCTTTGATCAGGGCTCTGGCTGTGTCTGATGGATGATGGGATCTTGTGCCATGGTCTGCTCCTTAGGCCCAGTGTGATGCAGTCTTGGATGGCCAGGCTGCTGTGGTGTCTGGGGGAGTGATTGCTTCTTGTCGCAGTTGTTCACATTCTTGGGAGCAAGAAGGAGAGCAACTAACTTAACCCTGAGGGACAGTATGGGGCGGTCATATGTGCTGTTGTGTTTCCCAGGACAGAGCAGAAGTTTGCGGATCACATGAAGGAGAAAAGTGAGGCCAGCAGTGAGTTTGCAAAGAAGAAGTCGATCCTGGAGCAGAGGCAGTACCTGCCCATCTTTGCGGTGCAGCAGGAGCTTCTCACCATCATCAGGTAATGGCCCCAGGCCCCGTGGCCCAGTAAGGGGCTTCTAATGGGGACGGGAAATATTTATTTCCCCTAGTGGATTGGCTTAGGTTATGCCACATGAATTAAGATGACCTTACTTCCTTTAGTGCTTCAGGTTCAGCTTGGCTGTGTCCCAGACATTTCATGTGGTAGCTTTTTTTTTCAGATTTATTTATTAATTATATATACAGCATCTGCCTGCATGTATCCCTGCAAGCCAGAAGAGGGCACCAGGTCTTATTACAGATGGTTGTGAGTCACCCATGTGGTTGCTGGGAATTGAACTCAGGACCTCTGGAAGAATAGTCAGTGCTCTTAACTTCTGATCCATCTCTCCACCCCGTGGTTGCTTCTTAAGAGGCTGTTTTTTGGTGAAATTCTCTCTGGTCAAGCATGCTTCTTGGAGAGCGAGACTTTACCAGAGGCAGCAAGGCTTCTTAAGGCTTCTTAAGGGAGCTTTCCTCAAGATTGGCTTTCCACGCAGGCTGCTCAGTGTTTTGCTTGCTCTTCCTTGTAGAGATAACAGCATTGTGATTGTGGTTGGGGAGACAGGGAGCGGCAAGACCACTCAGCTGACCCAGTACTTGCATGAAGATGGTTACACGGACTATGGGATGATCGGGTGTACCCAGCCCCGGCGTGTGGCTGCCATGTCAGTGGCCAAGAGAGTCAGTGAAGAGATGGGGGGAAACCTTGGCGAAGAGGTTAGTGGGCGTGAAGTCTGAGCCATGTAGCTTTTTCCTCATAGCTTCTGCCATTTGTGCTAGAGGCCGTGGGCTGCTTAAGCTGGACCCCGGTGTGCAGGGGCTAAGAGTGAGTAGCGGCTACTTCTGAGCTGTGTTTCTGATCCCCAGGTGGGTTACGCCATTCGTTTTGAAGACTGCACTTCTGAAAACACCTTGATCAAATACATGACTGATGGGATCCTGCTCCGGGAGTCCCTCCGGGAGGCTGACCTGGACCACTACAGTGCTATCATCATGGACGAGGCCCATGAACGGTCCCTCAACACCGACGTGCTCTTTGGGCTGCTCCGGGAGGTAAGGGCTGCGGGATCTGTTCCTTCTTGTAGCTGAGGTGCTCTGGGCGAGTTCCTCTGAAGCTCCCGTGTCACCTGGTCAGCCCTGCTGCTGGCTCCTTTCTGTTGATGTCGCACTTCCGTCATTCAGTCCCTAGGATTGGTGAACCTGATGCCCACTCGCCAGCTTTGGCTTCTGCTTTCCTTGTGGTAACAAGTTGAGCCTGGACGTCCTAAGCCCACAGGGACCCCGTTGACCCCTTCTCTTAGGTTGTGGCTCGGCGTTCCGACCTGAAGCTCATCGTCACCTCAGCTACTATGGATGCAGATAAATTTGCTGCCTTTTTTGGGAATGTACCCATTTTCCACATCCCTGGGCGCGCCTTTCCTGTGGACATCCTCTTCAGCAAGGTACAGAGGCCCCTGTCCTTTGGCTCACTCTGGTGAGAAGGCAGCCGGAGGAGGTGGGGTGCAGGTTTGGGGAAGACGTAGTCAGTGCCATGAGGCGAATGGGGCAGCCTGCAGCTCCAGAGCTCAGGTGTACACAGACCTGCGCTCTGAGGAAGGTTTTATGCCCTCGTTTCTGAAGTAAGGACCCGGGGAGATACCAGCTCCAACTGTAAGGGCCATGGCAGTCTGGCTCATCCTGAGGTTGGCATCCCCAAGTCCAGGGCTGCAGCCCAGACAGGTGACAGAGCTGTGTGTCCTCTGGAGGCTGCTGGCCTCTGCTGCCATTGCACCTTCTCACTGCCCTCTGCCGGTGTTGCAGACCCCACAGGAAGATTATGTGGAGGCTGCGGTGAAGCAGTCCTTGCAGGTCCACCTGTCTGGGGCCCCTGGGGACATCCTTATTTTCATGCCTGGCCAAGAGGACATTGAGGTGAGTGCTTTGGCCACCACTGCGGTAGATGGGTGGAACCTATGCTTGAGAATGTGGGTCTACAAGGTCTCATGATTTCTCCTGTGCCTTAGGTGACCTCTGACCAGATTGTGGAGCACCTGGAAGAACTGGAGAACGCGCCTGCCTTGGCTGTGCTGCCCATCTACTCCCAACTGCCTTCTGACCTCCAGGCCAAAATCTTCCAGAAGGTGTGATGGGGACCTTAGGTTTGGGTATCTCCTGGTGTCCCACAAAGGAGGGCAAGAGGAGGGATGTCCCTTTCCTGCAAGAGCAGCTGGGAAGTGGGCTTTTCTTGACTGTTCAGTCTTTCTCTCCCCATGTCCTGATTGGCCCTAGGCTCCAGATGGTGTCCGGAAGTGTATTGTTGCTACCAACATTGCTGAGACGTCTCTGACTGTTGATGGAATCATGTTTGTTATCGACTCTGGCTACTGCAAGTTAAAGGTAAGGGATGGTGCAGGAGACAGGATTCTGGGGCTTTGCCCAGAGGCTCTCAATCAGGCCCTGGTCCTCTGTGTCAGGTACACATGAGTGAGTGGCAGAGGTGTTAGGTTAATATTTAGTGAACACTGATCTTGCCATGTGTTTGGTTCAGCTAATCCTTGTGGTAACTTGATGGTAGAGATAATTCAAGTAACTGTAGTGATCACAGAGCTGATATTGATGGAGAAACCTATGAGGCTTTGCTGAGTCTCCTGGCTCTAACGCAGTGGCCACCTGAGTTACTAAGATACTTCCTCTGTGATGAGTACTAACTGGGTTTGCCTTTGTCTCGGGGCTGCTTTTCTTTCCCCTCACTCTGTCCTGAATCAGTTCTTTCCTGTCCCCTACTAGGTCTTCAACCCCAGGATTGGGATGGATGCTCTGCAGATTTACCCCATTAGCCAGGCCAACGCCAACCAGAGGTCAGGGAGAGCTGGCAGGACGGGCCCAGGTCAGTGTTTCAGGTAGGAGCCCTGTGCTAGCCTGCTCCTCAGGGCAGTGCTGGGACTACAGACCAGACCCCAGGCAGGGCCTCCTCTGGCGCTGGCCCTCCTTCCAACTGAGGCTCTTGCTGCTGAGGGCTGCCACTTGGTGGCGCTGATGAGTGGAAGTAGTAGTCTTTCCAGGGATTTCTGCACTCTGAAGCAGTTCTGTAGGAAGGGACCTGCAGTGAACACAGGCCACCCTCCGGAAGGTGAGTCTGAGTAAATGGTGATGCTTTTGTACTAGCCTGATTATTTTTCCTCCTCTGTTTTTATGGTTAAAAAAAATGCTTTAGAAATTCAGCAAATACATACAGATGTTAAGATGGTAAAACTTTGCTGTAATTCTAGTCTTAGGCATTGGCTCCCACAAAGATATAGGAAACTCTAGCAGAAGGGTCAAGGTTAGAAGACAAGGGTTGAGCAGATAGAAGTGGGTGATTGAGAGAAGTGGTTGGGGCAGGTCCCTGCTTGTAGGGTTTTTGCTGTTGGGATGACACTCTTGAGTGGTTTCTTCCGGCATTCTGCGGGGTGGTTCCTGAGTGTAGCTAGTCCATGTGAGAGGCTGGCAGGCCAGGACAGGGCAGGTGCAGCCCAGACATTGGCTTCTCCCTGGCAGACTCTACACACAGAGTGCTTACAAGAATGAGCTCCTGACCACCACCGTGCCTGAGATCCAGAGGACCAACCTTGCCAACGTGGTGCTGCTGCTCAAGTCCCTGGGGGTGCAGGACCTGCTGCAGTTCCACTTCATGGATCCGCCCCCAGAGGACAACATGCTCAACTCCATGTACCAGCTCTGGATCCTGGGGGCCCTGGATAACACGGGTGTGTAGCCGCGAGCTGCTGGCACCTCGAGGGACTGGCAGGTTTATTCCCTTTCATCTGCTGTTCACCACATTTCTGGCTTTGCTTTCCGCTCTCAGGTGGGCTCACTTCCACGGGGCGGCTGATGGTGGAGTTCCCACTGGACCCAGCTCTCTCCAAGATGCTCATCGTGTCTTGTGACATGGGCTGCAGCTCCGAGATCCTGCTCATCGTCTCCATGCTCTCGGTCCCTGCCATCTTCTACAGACCCAAGGTAGGAAGGCAGTGCCGGCTTCTCTGTCTCCCCAGAGTGCTCGAGGGATCATTGGCAGGGACGTGGGTCTGTGCTCTGTGTTAAAGGCATGGAGAGTCTGCCCTTGCTGTCTTTTCATAGGGAGAAGTGGAGGAGGTGGGAGGGCTGGGTCAGTAATCCCCACAGTGTTTTGGAAATTTGCAAGACCATTTTTGATCTTGTAGTGTGGTTCTGCCTGAGACCTAATGTTTTAGTTTATTTTAATATATCATTTTCATTCTGTATTGTTAGGCATATTGACGTGTGGACAAGTCTAGTATGAAAATCCTCAGGATATGCCATATGGGTCTGGCTTCCCCATGTCTGTATTTAAAGGTTCCTTTTTCTTTTCCTAGGGCAGAGAGGAGGAGAGCGACCAAATCCGGGAGAAGTTTGCTGTCCCTGAAAGTGACCACCTGACCTACCTGAACGTCTACCTGCAGTGGAAGAACAATAACTACTCTACCATCTGGTGCAATGACCATTTCATTCATGCCAAGGCCATGCGGAAGGTGGGGTGGCAGCCCAGAGGGCGTGGTCTGGAGGAAGGGGTGATGCCATGGAGGGAAAGGGCTCCATCCTGTCTTGCCTGTGTCCCGCTCTAGGTTCGGGAGGTCCGTGCTCAGCTCAAGGATATCATGGTGCAGCAGCGGATGAGCCTGGCCTCGTGTGGCACTGACTGGGACATTGTCAGAAAGTGTATCTGTGCTGCCTATTTCCACCAGGCAGCCAAGCTCAAGGTGAGCCAAGGGGCCACAGAGCTCTGGCCCCTCTCTTGACACCTGTGTGTAGGCAAAGTGTTTTCTCATGCAGGCTGTGGATCTGGGCTTCCCCTAAGCTTGTATCAAGACTGTGTTGGTGATGTGGCCACCTGTTTTCTCGTCTAGGGGATTGGGGAATATGTGAACATCCGCACAGGGATGCCCTGCCACTTACACCCCACCAGCTCCCTCTTTGGAATGGGCTACACCCCTGACTACATTGTTTATCACGAGCTGGTCATGACCACCAAGGTGAGTCTCGCCCAAGGAGTTTGATACTGGGGCCCACTGGCTGGAGCTAGGCCTTTGCAACCCTCTACTGCCTGTGTAGAGCCCTGGAGACTTGAGGCACCTGTTTTTTTTTCTCTGCAGGGCCTTTCAAGCTGCGTTTCAGCTTGGGGTTCTTGTGGGAGTATTATCAGGTTAACTTGTAAGAGTATGGTGACCTCAGCTGTGCCAGAGGATTACTCCTGCTGGCTGCGGGCAAGAGCCGTCCCTGCTCGTGCTATCAGAGGGCCTTTCTGCATGCCTGGGCTTTCCTGTTGGATGCTTGGGCCTGTTTTTTCAAGCATAGGGGACTGCGGTTGGAGAAGGAATGACGATTCTGGTGTCCCTTACATTTTCCAGACTTACAGAGTTAGCAGGAGGACCCTTCTCTGTGGCTCCTTGTCGTGAAATCACACTGGGAAGCACATGACTCCCTCGTGACCTCTACCTTGTTGCTCTTCTGCCCACAGGAGTACATGCAGTGCGTGACCGCTGTGGATGGAGAGTGGCTGGCGGAGCTTGGTCCAATGTTCTACAGTGTGAAGCAGGCAGGCAAATCTCGGCAGGTAAGAGTCCTGTGCTTCTGGGGAAGTGCTATTTGCCTGCAGGAAAGATTTTCTTTCTGCCTGCTATAAAAGTCTTGTCATCCTTTGACCCCTTACTTTTCTCCCCAGATGTAAAAGCTGGGACCCAGCCAACATTCCTGTCTGGTATTCTGCACTCCTCCAGTTGGTTCGTTGGCTGGGTGGTTTTTACTTTTTAAACTTATTCAAAAGCTTCAAATACTCATAAAACTACACAAAATACTATAAAGAAGTCACTGTAATTAGCTAAATCTCTTTTTCTCTGTAATTGACATGTCTTATTTTATTTTTTTACCTACTCCCTCCTTATCCCTTTTCCTCCCAGAACACTTTAAAGTGTGCCTCCAGGGATTGTTAGTTCATCCCTAAGTACTTAAGGATGAGTAGACTTACTTCTACAGCATCGCCTCTGTGCCAGTGCCATTCCTAACAGTTAATCTTTAGTGTCACCTGGGTCTCCAGTTCCTAACCAGAGTTTCCCATTTATCAGCAATAACATCTCACGATTGATTTACTTGAATTAGGACAGAGCATTGCAGGGGTGGTTATACGTGTTAATACTTTTGTTCTGATACGGGATCTGCTTTATCTTTTCATGACATCGATTTATTGGAGCATAGAATGTTTTGTAGTGTGCATTTGGCTGATCACTTCTTTTAGTGGGAGCTCACTTGTGTCTCCACCATGCGTACTTTGGTAGCTAAAGGCCTGCTAGTTCTGGTTTACCTGTGATGCTCAGATGCATTTGTGGTCCTGGTTGTGTCAGCTTGGCTCTGTTCATTTCCTCTACCCACGATTCCATCTGAAGGGTTTGGTGTCTACTAATGAGCAACACTTTAGTCTGTTATTTAGGGGTGCAAATGTGGCTCTGCTTTTGTATACCCACTTTGTCACATAATTATCTCCACATGGGGACAAACACAGCTTCCTTTCTAGCCACAGGACAGTGTCTTCATGATCTCCGTGGGCCTCCTGGCATGGTCGTGAACTCGATTAGAAGAACGTGTACTGGGCTGTGGTTGTAGTTCAGTAGTAAACCACTAGCATTCACTAGCACGCACTCAGTCTTCAGTACTGCCAGGAGAAGAAAGAGAAACCTTGTCGTGAGGTGGCCTTGGCAGTTCTTGGGGGTGGGGAGAAGGCTTGGTGAGTGAGAGTGTTTGCTGTATAAGCATGAGGACTGACGTTCAAATCCCCAACACTGTATAGAAAAAGCTGGGAGTAGCCATGCATGTCTATAACTCCATTATTGGGGGTCAGACAGGTCGGTCCTGGAGGCCCACCAGCCAGCTTAGCTGAAGATAAGCCATGGTGAACTTGAGGCTCAGTGAAAGATCATGTTTCAAGGGAATAACGTGGAGACCAACCAACAACCACCATCCTCCCTCTGGCTTGTGCATGGGTTTATCCAACTACATACGTGTACACACACACACACATGAAAAGAATGTCAGTACTTACTGGCTTATGTGGAGAACTGAGGGGTGACTGGCTAAGACTGGACTATCCAGTGTCGTGAATATTTTACAAAAAGTCCTGAACTGTAGAAGGAAAGGTACCCTTGGTGCTGGGACATAGAGCTACACAGGCCTGGGTTCTTAGAGGTGGCCCCAAGCACAGATGCGGCCTCTACAGCTGGTCCCTCTGTCTTCTCCTAGGAGAATCGTCGTCGGGCTAAAGAAGAAGCCTCTGCCATGGAGGAGGAGATGGCCCTGGCCGAGGAGCAGCTGCGTGCCCGGCGGCAGGAGCAGGAGAAGCGTAGCCCACTGGGCAGTGTCAGGTGAGGCTTGGCCTTAGGGAAGTACTCGGGCCCCAGGCAGGTGCTAGGTCGGGTTTTAAGAGAAGTTACCAGTGTAAAGGGGAAATTGGTGCAGAAGTAGCTTTGTGCTGGGTGGTCACCTGTAGAGGTAGTAGTTGGACAACTTGAAGGGACATCTTGGAACTCTCCACTGCAGTTCTTGGTCATCAGCCTCTAGATTCAGGGCCCAAAGTGAGCTGGAGTTTTTGGGGTGGATCCTACAGCCTTTTTGTCAGGCAAGGGCAGTAAACAAACAAACAAAAAATAGCAGACAGGTTGGGCAGTGGCATATGCCTTTACCACAACCCCAGCACTCAGGAGGCAGAGTTAGGTGGATCTCTGTGAGCTTGAGGCTGGCCTGGTCTGTAGAGCGAGTTCCAGGATAGGCTCCAAAGCTACAGAGAAACTCTGTCTCGAAAAA
>LOJH01004198.1:4813-20865 GCA_001685095.1 Ellobius talpinus | reverse complement strand
AAAAAAATCCCCAAATAGCAGGCAGAAGAGAGCCTTGTGCTGCTGTAATCCCTGGAGTTGGGGTGAACGTGGCAACGAGGGCACTGGTCTGTCCTCACTTCACGCAGTACCAGCCAGTTTCCTCTTAATTATGGGTTTCCCATGGACTTGCTCTGCTTTCTGGAGAATTCTGGGACTAACTAAGGACAGAGTTCGGTAAATAGGTTTATTCCTGAAAGCGAATGAAATCAGCCAAAGGGAGAGGTGTGTGGAAGGAGGGGTGAGTGGGTCCTAATGGGAAGACTCATTTGTCCTTGGGGCTGCTCTCCTGGCACTGGATTTGTGACAGTATGTCCTCACAGGTTTGATAGTCAGGCACACGCCAGTGAAGTTTGGTGCTTATTTTAACTGAGTCCTAGGACATTGACACAGGTGGTTGAATCATCGCATTGATAGTTGAACTCAGCCTCTGGTCCTCTCCCCCACCCCACCCTCCGGGGCTTAGGCTGGTCAAAGCTTCAACTCTCAGCACCTGACTGATCTTTTTGGCCAGGCAGCTCCATCTTACTCCAGGTGAACACAAACTATCAGGAGTGTTCTGAGCACCCTTTGTGAGTAGCAGAGATGCCCTGGCCACTTGGCTAATTCCTCCAGGAACTGGGGACAAGGGCAAATGCAGGACTGGTGACCTTATCTGGGGATCACAAAAGGAGTTTTCTAAAGATCCACTGTAAATGTTCCTTAATAGATGTCAGAGTGGAGTGACTTCCTTTTCTATCCTCATTGGAGATGGGCAAGCAAGGGAGGTGGTGTGTTATGGATGAGCTCCTTCAGCCTTGAAGCTGCTGTGCATTGGGTCAGAAACAGCAAGGCCTGAGGCCTTTGGTCCTTCTGAGTCCCTGCTCAGATAGAAGCATTGTTTCCCACCTCCTCTTTCTGTGTGCCCAGGTCCACGAAGATCTACACTCCAGGTCGCAAAGAGCAGGGTGAGCCCATGACACCTCGCCGCACACCAGCCCGCTTTGGACTGTGAGCTGAGGCTGTCGCAGGAGAGGCCGGCAGCCAGGTACTGAGCTCTAAGCTCTCCAGCCACAGTGCCCTACGGACACGGATACAGACATGGACACGGCTTTCATCAGTGTGCTCATATAGTCTGGGGCAGTTTCTGCTGAGTCAGGCTTTGCCGCGGGGAAGAGACGTTCCTGATGCAGGGCTGGGCAGGAACAGACTTCAGAGCGAATAAGCAGCTGCTTGAGCAGCAGGAGGTGGCTGGGCCATCATGTCCACATAGCCTGTCCCCAAGACACTTGGCTTAAAGCGACTTGCTGGGACTGAATCTTTTTTAATCCTTTTGTAAAGTAGCAAGATAGAGGCAGAGGCACTTGTAATTTGGTTATCACCAGGGATTTGGAAATAAATATATTATTTGTAAAATGTGATTGCATTTTTAATTTCCTTTCTCTTTCCCTGCTCTTATCCCTACAGTAGGGACAGGAGAGGCTACATTTTAGCTCTGCTCTCTCTACATTTTGCTGATGGGGAGGCTTTCCTGGGGGCATGTATACACATGTTCATGTACTTATGTGCATATATGTGTGGTGTGTATGCCCATGGGCATGTGTGAAGAGACCAGAGATGTTCTGTATCTAATTTATTTCATGGATGATGGGGATCTCAACCCATGTCTTCATTCTCATGTGGTGAGCACTTCACTACCGAGCCACCTTCTTAGTCTCTAGGCAGAGACTCATAGAGGAGGCATTGACTGAATGGGACCCAGCTTAGGTGTAGGGATTTGAGTGTGGCTCAGGGTATCCAGCACAGGACAGGACAAGCTCTGTATACCAGCTGTTTCTGAGGCTGGTAGGTAATGGTGAGGCCTTGCTGGCCTACTAAAGGGAGGGAGGGGAACAGGGGCTTGGTTTAGCATTTCCAGGGTGGTGGTGGGGAGTGGCTTCTTTAAAGAGGTGCATGCTGTTTAGAGGCTTCCTCCTGCTTGCTTGGGAAATCTAGTCTTGGCCTGGGTGGGAGTGCAGAAGAAGGTGGCTCAGTAGGGGGTCCATTTACAGGTTCAGGTTCAGGATGTACAGGGGTAGAGGGAGAGTGGGGTCTAACTGTTAAGTTTTATGGCTGATAAGTGGAAACTGTGGGCACAAAGCCCCTTACGTGCTCCTTTAGATGAGAGAAACAGAATATTACGAAAACTATGGGTCTGATGCAGCTTAATTTAAAAGTAAGGAACTCCTGGCCAAGGGCCCAGGTGCCGCAAGCAGCATAGATGGCCCCCTGCTCCCGCAGGTCTCCCCGGCTATATTCCCAGCGTAGGGTTTCCCACATATAAAATACAGTCTGTGAACAGAGGTAATTAGTAGTCAGTTCTCTCCATTTCCCTTACTAAGGCAGGGTCTCACTTGTCCTGCCATGCTGTGTGTTCCAGGCTGGCCCATGGCCTTCCTGGTGAGCCTTTGTCTGCCTTTCATCATGCTATAACAGGCATGCTGGGATTCCATGTGGCTGCCACCACATCCAGCTTTTTTACGTCCGTTCCAGGAATGGAATTCAGGTATCCAGGTTTGCTCAGCAAGCACTATAACCTGCTCTGGTAGTTGCTGTTCGGTTGCTGTGACTAAAATGCCATTTACCAAGGCAACGTCAAGAAGAGTTTGTCTGAGGGATCGAAGACTGTCATAGGCGGAAGTATAGCAGCACGTGGTAGGCATGGTGGCAGGACCAGGAAGTTGAGGTCATGTCTTTAAATGTAAGCAGGAAATAGAGCAAGCAGGAAGTGGGATGAGCTTGTTAATTCTCGGAGCCCACCCCAAGTGATACACTTTCTCTAGCAAGGGTGCACCCCCTAGACTTCCCCAAACAGTGCCAGCAACTAGGGACAAATTGTTCAAATATCTGGGCCTATGGGGGGCATTCTTATTTAAACTGCTACACCTGCTGAGCCATTTTACCAGCTCTCCTCTCTAATCTGGGTATCTTTTATTTCTTTTTCCCACCTAAGCACTCTGACTCCAGTTACTAGAACTGTGTTAAATACAAGAGGCACAAGTGGGCATCCTTGTTCTCAATCTCAGAGAAAACCCCGTTAGCTTTGATCGCCAAGCTGTGGGTTTACAAATCTATTTCCACAATCATTTCTTTTCCATAGCAGATCCTAAGTGGTTTTGTAGAGACTGACTTCTTTGTTATTTCTTAAGGGAAACTTAGCGTCCCTGTTTTTCTCCGGCATTCTCTAGTCTTCTCTCTGCCTAGACAGATCTTCCGCCTGCCTGAGCTTTCACAGCAAGGCGACTGGGTACAATAGTAAAGAACGTTTCCATCTCCTTGCTTCCCATAATGCACCCCTGCTTTGATCTGACATAATCACCCCCCACAGAGAGTGAGAGAAGGCTTTGAATAACTATGTGACATTCACGGTATCCAGAGGTTGCAATTCTTTTTTTCTTTTCATTTTTCACAGAGATCCGCCTGCCTCTGCCTACTCAGTCCTGGGATTAAAGGCGTGTGCCACCACTGCCCGGCTGATACCAAGCTATTCTAAGCCAAGTTGGGGACAAAGTCAGAAGACCTTTAGCAGATGGACATCAAACACCACAAGAGATGTTTCCAGAGCTGCCTGCTTCTCTCTGCACACAGGAGCTTAACCCTCCTGCATCCTGGCAAGGCTGAAACATCATGATGAGTAGTGCGTTTTCTTGGCCTTGGTTTGGCCGAGAGGGAGGCAAGAGTATCTGAGAGCCATTGCCCGCCAGTGTGCCTCTTCCCAGCTTCTCAGAAGTGCAAGCTCTTCCCTGTCTTCCTCTTATTTTACCCTGGTAGCTATTTGTCTCTATTTCCTATAGACTGAAATATAAATTCCAGACATGTGCTCCGCTTAACAAAATCCTACCACAATAAAGTGGTTTAGCTGTCCTTGGAGTTTGTTATAATGGAATTTTCCTTGTATTGCCCTGGCTGGGGAGAAAAGCAAACTTGTTAAAAGGAGGAATGTAATATGGCAGCCAGGAGGAAGCAGATGGTGTGCCCGCCCTTCCCCACTTGGAAAAACGCATCACTTATTTCTCGTACTTTCTTTTTGGTCCTAGAATTGTTTTCCTTTTTTGGGGAAATAAAAGGTTTCTAGATTTTTTTTTAATTCCAGACAGATATTAAAGTGTGTTGGGGGGTAATTCCTTCTTGTTGGTTTAAAAACCTAGTCCAAGTAACCCAAAGGCTGGCTTTGCAACCCTTTCTCATACAGAAGTGAAGGGACCAGAACGTTTAGGCATCTGGCGAACACAGGCATGAGCAGGTTGCTGGGGATGGGCTATGCAGAGACACCAGGAGCTCATGGAAGCTGTGTGGTCTGGGTCTTTATTTCAGAGTCTGGGCCTGGAGGTGGGAGTGGGGTATCAGCACTCACTCCCCTTCAGGAAGTAGACAAACTCCGTAAAGCAATAACGTCTTGTAAACCATACAGGGGCCTTGATGGATGATTGTAGGAGCTGATACCGGTCAAGAAGGAGGGGCAGGAACTTGCTGTCTTCTGCAAATGTGTAGGGATGGGGCTGAGGGCGAGGAGCCAAGTCTAGCAGTATGAGGAGCCTGGGGGAACAGGGAAGAAACAAAAGCTTTAGTTTGAGGAGAAATGAATGAGTGACTTCTTGAGGACCAGCATCATGGCTGGACCAGTGTCATGGCTAGATAGCTCTGTTGTGGGGTGACAGCCCCCTTCTGGGGTTTCATGGAATAAAGAGGTAGTAGGAACAGTAGGCATAGGTCTGCACCGAGTGGAGGGCTGGGATACTCAGTCTGTGGGTTGTCCAGCCACATAACAGAAGGAAGAAGTCTATTCCTCCCTTCCCTCTTTCCCCTTCACCCTACAATGGGACTGACTCAGGAGGGGACAGATCTGTGATGTGAGGTACTGGGGTATCACCAAAATTCTCAGATCTGAGGGATGGTAATTTGTCTCCTTCATCTACAGATGTGGAAGGAATGATCACTATGAACGAAGGTCTCTAGTAATCTGTTTTTCTTTTCCTGTATGAATTCTAATCCAGTGTATCTTTGAAGAATGATGTCACAATATTGCTGTTTTGGTTTATGGGTCAAAGAAAGGAGACATCACAGCAGCAGAGAGCAAGGGGCAACGTACCCGAGCAGTGGGGTGCCTCCATGTACTTGGTGATGTCCGTTTTCGGTGTCACGTCCTGGGATATTCCTCTCCAGCCCAGTGGGTTGCAAATTTTCCCCTTTTGGGAGGGTTCCAGTTTGCAGGGGCCGAGGGCTTTGGCACAGATCCTCGTGTTTCCGGTCTTTAACTTCTCTTCTAGCTCATTCTTCAGCTTTTTGTTTTCCTGCTGCAGATGGACCATTACATTGTGGAGCTGGCTGTGGGAAGGAGAGGAACGTGAGGAGGGGCAGGTGGCTGTTTGGTCTGTTTGCAATGCTTGGCTCCTCACTGGAAAGAACCCGGAGGGTGTCACAGGAGAAGGCTGAGGAGGGTTCTCACATTTACCCTGTGCAAATGGAGGCCCATCTGAGTCCCATGGAAGCAGCTCAGACCTGGGGGTGAGGAAGACCTAGGAAGAGGGCCCACTCTGTCTGTTCTGGGCCTTTGTCTACGTTTTTGATGGGGACAATTAAACCTGCCTTGTCTGGGGTTCATGGAAGGATTCAGTTTGACAAATGATGGAAATCTGATAGACAACCAGAAGGCTGATCCGGGAAGTTCTGACTGTGTATGCTCATAGCTTTGTCTGGGAAATGCACTCAGCCAAAGCTAGCACCCTAATTCTCTCTGCTCCCCTTTCTGAAGAGTAGCGAGTACAGGGTTCCTACCTCTGTAAAGAACATGGCCAAAATTTTTTCCCCATTTTACAGATGAGTTGATGGAGGCAGGGGTATAAGGGCAGAGGAAAGATAATTTAGTGTCTTCCATGGCTCAATAGATGGCAGCTATTATCAACCTATGGATTTCTAACAAAGTCTCAAGAGAAGCAAATGATGGAAAACTATGGGGACAGGTAAGACACTCAGCCTCCCAGACCATTCCTCTCCTCCTACAAATGCCTCTGTCACCACAGAGAGACCCTGGCTTGATGCTTCAACTTAGAATATTTTTGGCTTCCTAACAGTGTGAAAAACATCTACATTCAATAGGAAACTGTACTTTGAATTTGGACTTTTTTTTTTTTACTCAGACAGGCAAGATGTGGCCTAGGCTTCTTGGAAGATGCTGGGAAATGGTCATGACTTCAGCTTCCAGTTAGCCACAGCCATTGCTCTACAGGCTACGATGGCACTAAGCTGCTACAGGCGGTAAATTATGAGCAGTAAATGCATGCTTGGCCAGATAATATTTCCAACTTACAATGGATTTGTCCAGACATGGCCTCACCTTAAGTCAAGGAGAGCCTGTATTCTCAGCTCATGAGGTCTCAGGAAGATTAAATAAGTCAATGTGTGCAGACCACTTAGAACTCTGCCTCCCACATGCTGAATAACACATATTAGTTGGGCTAATGTTGTTATTATTTATTATTAAAAGATGGTTTTCCTCAGATAATACCAAGGAAGATCAAGAATGAGCATCTGGTGAGATGGCTCTTTCTGGAACTTGGTAAAATATAAGGAAAAGCCTGGAGTTACCTGTTACTTTATAATTTTTTTGGCCGTCCTAGGGATTGAGCCTAGAGCCTTGCTCAAACCATGCAAGTATTCCACCACTGGACTATATCCCTAACCTTTTTCCTTCCAATTTACATTTTTTGAGACAGGGTCTCATTAAATTGCCCAGGCTGGCCTTGAACTAGATCTATAGCCCAGGCAGGCATTGAACTTATGGTGGTCTGTGCTACTGGGTATGGACTTTAAAGGTTATGACAACTGGTTTTTTTTTTAGTTAATTATTTTCATAGAATGTTTTTTCCATTAGAAAGTATCATGGTCCTTTTTGGAAGCAATCACGTGACAGGATGAATCCTCAGCCTCTTCTGTCACATCCTTTACCTACTTTTTCTGGAGATCCGGCCTCTTCCCCTGTGGTCCCTCAGTCCACGTGCCTCTGGGCTGGAGGCCAGGTCTGCTATGGCCTCCATTCCCTGGCTCTCTGTCCTTCTCTATGTCAGTGTATCTCCCTTCTTGTACATCCCGCACAGCCCAGCCTACTCCGGGTCTTGGTTTCTTATTCTCCATGTGACCATTCTTTTCTCCCCTTCAACTCCTGATCCAGCTGAAGGTCAAAGCCCAGGACAGAGCTCGCTCCTGGGAGCCACATGTGGATGCCAGGCATGCAGAGACACTGACATCCTCAGTTTTCTCAGCAGAGTTTGAGGCAATGGCTGCTTGGCCAACATTATCACGAGCAAGCCCTCTCCAGACCTCCTAGAATGCCAAACTTGGCAGCTTCTGTGTCCCTGGAAAAAGCTTGGGGAAACACCGTCCTAGGCCCTGGCTAAAAGATTGTACCTTTAGACAGCTCTTTCTTCACCTCTGTTCTCTTTCCTGTAGTCCCAGGCCTCACTGTCAGTGGGCAGACCTTTGACCAGGTGTTGAAGCAGGATTATGAGGGAGAGTGGAGCTCATAAGGACAGGAGCCCCAGGTTCCTGGCGACCAGGTGAAGCAGAGGAATCTTTAACCTGGACTTCCCACCCTGAACTGTTCCACAGAGAGCCATGGTTTCCGTGTTCCTTCATTCATGGACCTTGGCTACAGCCACTCAGTCCTTACCCACAGCCTGCCAGCCTGCCAGCCTGTACCCACTCCTGTCTCAATGCTCTTGGCCTCTGAAAATCACAGATGCGTGGGGGAAGGAGGTGGGAGGTTTCATCCCCTCACTAGGGGGCTGTTGAGGGAGAGAATGACAGTCCAGCACAGTCATGTGACATACCAGTGCTGCATAGGAACTGTTTCAGGTCTCAGGGTCCTTCCAGATCATTCCTGTTGTTCTGGGGGCTAGTCCCCATACAGAATGTAAGTCAGCCAGGGGTGATCCCAAGAGGCCACATGCAGGGAGGGCAACTTACTCCTTTTCTCCAGTCAGCTGGGCGATGTATTTAACCTGTTCTCGCAGCTTGTTTCCCAGTTTCTCATTGGCAATCCTGTAATAAAACACACAGGGGAAGAATGGCTCTTCCCTAGATGGGTGAGAAGTTGGCTGATGGGCACCCGTCCTTCCCAGCAGGGTTTCTGCTTGTTCCTTGGCCCCCATCACTTTGTCCCTGAGCGAGAGCCTTGTGAGTCCTTGACAGTTGAAGACTCCCATTCAGACAATTGCATACATTTTTTAAAGGGATGGGTTCAAGGCAACCACATGAGGATGGATCCCAGCTTGGGTAGAGGAAGCATATAGCTCACTGAAGTACGCCTTGCCTCTGATGTGGCTTTGCCCCTGTGTGGCAGGCTTTGCAAACCTGCCTGGAGGGGTGAGACCCCTCTGATTCCAAACCCTTGTGTGTGGTGAGTTCTTGGGCAGGCATGCATGGTTTAGTCACTGTGGTTCTCAGTTCAGCCTGGCCTGGGGACCCGCCCTACTGTTGTGGACAACACTCACTTCTGCTCCTTTGCCCACTGCTCCATGTTGCACATAATCTGGTCATTGTCCCGGTGGAGCCTGCAGGCGTCTTTGGTTGTCCTCGGGGGCAGGCAGCATGGCTTTGCACACAAGAAGAATATGAGACTGTAAGGGATGGGGACACCCATGGCCACCTCCCTCCCTGAAATCTGGATTCTTCTTTCTGAGAGAAAAAAAATCAAATCTGCTGCCCAACTTGAGACCAGAGTTGCCACGTGCAGGACCTTCCTTCCACACAGCGGTGACACACCTGAGCGGTGCCATTCATCACAGACACGGTAGACCTGTACGCTCACCGTGGTGGTTCTCAGACTAATGGCAGTGAAGTGACTGTTTTTAAACAGTATTCTGAGCTGATGTCACCACAAAGGAAGGAATTGGGGGGAAAATGAGATGCTTCTTTTTAATTTGAACAAGGTCCCTGTGGCTACCCTAAGATGTCTCAAGCCTTCATGCCATGAATGGCACTTATTGGGATGCTGGAAGTGGGGCATATCTCAAAGACTGCTTAACACGTTGGATGACAAAACCTGGCATGATGTGCCAGGAGAGGGAGAGCTAGGGCTTGTGAGTGGCAGCTGATGGACCTGACTGAGCCTTGCTGAGAGTCTTGGTCAGTATCTATCAACAAAACCACAGGAAAATAGGTGAGTTGAGAGGTGGCTGGAAGTATCCAGATTCTGCTTCCTGCAGAATAGTGTGTGTGTCTGTATGTCTGTGTGTGTGCGTGTGTGTGTGTGTGTATTTGTCTTCCTTGTTCCTGGCATCCCCAATGACTCCCCAGTCTGGAGCGGTGGAGAGCAAGTGACAGAGTCCAAACAGTGCCCACCTCCTTCTCATCCGCAAGGAGGTTCTCTTTCAGGGTGGCCATTTCTTCCTGGAACTCTCGGAGCTGCGTCTCCTTAGCGGCCAGCATCTTGAGGTCACTCTGATGCTGCTTCTGCCACTGCAACACCTGGTTGCTCATCTCTTCCAGTTTCTTATCAAAGGTGTGCACCTGCCCGGGAGTGCAAAGTGAGGGAGTGGGCAAGGTGGAGGGTACCCTCTACACTGGAGTGTGGTTTGGAATGTCTGTGCCATTTATTTCCAGTGACCAGCAGAGGGCGCCCTTGCTCCGACCCTCTGGCTGGCCTGTCATTCCAGAAGCGGAGGTGGAATGAACCTCGCAGCCAAAGGGTCTGGTTGAGAACTAAATAATTCTGTGTGCCAAAGGTGACCTTGTGGACCTCTAAGAGGAAGGCACCCTGAGCCCCCAGCCTCTCACCTCTAGTTCACTCTGCTGGTGGAAGCCCTGTAGCTTTTTTAACTCCACGTTGAGCTTTTTCATCCTTTCCTCATAAGCTATGATTTCATCTTCCAGCTGCGCCTTCCTCTCTTGGGTCTGTTGCAAGCTGCGCTGCAGGCTCTTTGTCTCGGAGGTCGCATGAGTGAGCTTCCGGCAAAGACAGAGTGCATTAGAGTGGCCTCCAGGGCCCTTGACCTTCTCTGCTGAGTCTTTAGTGCAGAAGGTTCCAGGCCCTCCCTGTCCTCTGCCCACGGTGGTGCTGGTGTTCCAAAGGGGTGGGGGGAGACAGAGGTTGGCTTTCTGCACCACCCTCCTGGGTTTTTATTCCCTTCTTCCATTTCCTTTCTTTCTACATGTATTCACTGATCTGCAGAGGATGCATGAATTTCCCTGACAACCCAGGCTTTGGGACAAACCCTGTCCCTGAATCACTCGTGAGTGGGAAGACTTGTTAGACAATGCCGTCTCTGCCACCTCACAACAAATACAAGGACAGCAGCATACAAAGCAAAGAGGATGGAGGTCTTCATTGTGCAGACACCCCTATCTAGGCAAGGGTTGAGAAGCCCCGAGGATTGTCAGTCTTGTAAGGAATTGGCTTCTGTCCACTCATAGTCCCTGAATTTCTTTGACTATTTCCTGGGTGAAGAGTGGGTGTGGCCTCACCTTCTCCAGGGCTTGCGTCAGGTCGTCTTGGCAGACGCCTGACTTCCACAAAACCTCTTCGTAGGTTTCTTTGCTGACCATGTTCTGGAGGTAGTACTTTTCTTTCTGGATAGCTGAGTCCAGCTGTGTCTGCAGAATCATGATGGAGTCTTTCTGGCAGGCTACCTTTAGGGAGCAAGAGCATCACTGTCAAGGCTGTTCCCAGTCACAGATGTGTGACTGCAGGAAGTAGACAAGCGTTGGGCTCTCTGCCGTAAGTGCCTGGGTGTCTGTGTTCATGCGCATATCTTCATCTCACTGTTAGGAAATGCAGAACTCTTCCTGAGCATCCCTGTATCTTTCCAGCCATGTTTCGCTTTCTGGGTACTGTGTCTCCAATAGAAGCAGCACTGGGACATGCTAACTTCACGGAATATGTTTCACAGATACAAAGATGTCAGTCTGGGCCAGGGAGGTAGCCCAGTCCACACAGTGCTTGTGAGGACTTGAGTTAGGTTCCTAGAACCTACTTAAAAAAGATGAGTCTCGGGGCTGGAGAGATGGCTCAGTGGTTAAGAGTATTGGCTGCTCTTTTGGGAGACCTGGATTCAATTCCCATTACTCACATGGTCATCTATAACCATCTGCAACTCCAGTCCTGGGAGATCTGATACTCTCTTCTGGCCTCCACAGGCATTGCATACATGTGGTACATAGACATACATGTAGGTAAACCATACATATACATAGGCTTTAAAAAAAAAGATGCTGGGCATGGCAGTGTGCTCTTACAGTATGCTGGGGAGGTAGACTCCCCATCTCTGGGACTCAACGCAGACTAGCCTATTTGGTGATCTCTAAACCACTGGGGGACTCTGTCTCAGAAACAGAAATAGAGACAGACGACCCCTGAGGAGCTACAGCTGAAAGCTGTACTTTGGTCTCCACATGCACGCATCCACATGTCCATGGATACACGTGTGCACCTGTACACACACTAGAACCCAACACCAGGCTGATGGATACGATACAGCATGTCTCTGACCCAGCCCTGTGTGTGCTCTAGTCACCTCTTCCTCCTGTTGCTGTCCCTTCGGGCACAACACACAACAGCCACACAACAGTCATATAAGAAATGTTAAGCTGTTGGTGGAACGTAAAGTTACATTGTCTATTTAGAGATTCAAATATTGTGTGGTTCAAGGGGCTCTGCTGCACACAACTCTGGCAGCAGTGTGCTTAAAACAACTCTGCGTCTTAGCCTTGGCAGTGAGCGTACTGGGTGGTTAAAGGCAGTGGAGATGCGGCGTCACAAATCCGGCTTGAGGTCCAGGTTCTGTCACTTAATTCTCAGGCCTCAGGCCTTTTTCCACAGACTGGGAACCTTTGCAGCTCTTTCACACAGTGTTGGCGTTGGCCAAATGAGATGATGCCTGTGGAAAGGCTTTGCACTGGGTGCCTCCGTATGGTTGGGAATTGTTAAGAATAAAATGAGGCATCTCCTTGTAGATCTGAAGTCTGGGACAGAGATCTGTTTCTAAGTCTGGAAGTGGAAGGAAAACCTTCAGAATGTGTAACCACTAAGCCATCCTCAGTTCCTTGCTTCTTCCCACAGTCAGTACTTTAGTTAGTCTTCCCCAGAGACAACCTAATAATCTGCACATCCTCCCAACTGGTCTCCTCATATCTACACTTACCCCCCCGCCCACGTTCACACACTTGTCAGAGTCTCATGTGTCTTGTCTCTGAGGAAATTCTGTCGATAGCCTTTCATTGTTCTTTAAATACAACTCAGTTTTAACAGAGGCCGTTAAGTCTTCCTCTACTTATCTCTCCAGCCCTTATCCTATACCAATGGTTTTTATCAATAGATTCCAGTTGCACTGGTTTGATTTCACTCCCGAGATTAAGTATGTATTTAACAGAGAGGTACATGATACCCAACCAGGACTCAAACTAGAAACACAAAGATGAGCCAAAATTATGATTACGTTTACCATTGTATTAAGGAGAAAGATGGTATTATTATTATTGTAACAGGAAAAAAAAACCTAGGCACCTGTCGGAATTGAACACCCTGAACTGAACCGACAAACCTCTTAGTCCCTGAGAAACTGAAGGAGCTAGAGATAGAGGGAGCAAGCAGCCCAGAGGGCACATTGTGCTGAAGTGGACGCATCGCATTAACAGTGAAGAACGAGATGCCTATTACCGCTGCTGTCCATCCTCATGCTGAAGACACTGTCCAATATGACAAGGCAAGAAAACTAAAACAAGGGTAGGTACTACAAAGAAACATTTAGGAACCTTGTTATTTACAAATGATTTATCTATGGGCTGGAGAGACGGCTCAGAGGTGAAGAGTACTGACCACTCTTCCGGAGGTCCTGAGTTCAATTCCCAGCAACCACATGGTGGCTCACAGCCATCTGTAATGGGGTCTGGCGCCCTCTGCTGGCCTGCAGGAGGCATGGAGGCTGAACCCTGTGTACATAATAAATAAATAAATCTTAAAAAAAACAACACAAAAAACCCCAAATGATTTATCTACTAAAAGTAACCCATAAACTCCAGGAGTTTGAGGATAGTCTGCACTCTATAGTGAGACCCTGACTCAAAGTTCATAAGCCCAGCATGTAAAAGGCCTGGGGCTTGATCCCTAACACTGTATACACACACATACACAAACACACACTTTGTGAAAATAAACTGAGAGACTATTACAACTTATAAGTAAAATTACTAAGATGTTCAAACAGAAAATTAATATATTCAAACGAATGAGGTTCTGCATTAATATTAAAAATAATAAAATACAGTGGAAACATGATATAATCAAATAAATGGAAAAGTTTTCTATTTCCTTATTTTCAAATAGCAAAAAATTGAAAATAAAATATGGAATATTGGTTAAAGGAAGCACATGTTCAGAAAGCAAACCTTTTTCTAATAGCCATTTTAATCAATTCAGTGGATCTACCATGTGTATGGGAAATGCTTTTTAAAAAGTTGAACATTAAAAAGTTGAGTATGTTTATACTCCAAAAAAAAAACCTAAACCCCTCTTCCTATCTGAGCAAAGGAATTCCAGTATTGGTGCTCTTACTTCCAAATCTACACGGCTAATTTTTGCCACCAGGCTCATACAGAACACTTAACAGCGTTCCTTTGATGGACGGAGGGTTCTCAGGGAGCAGAATGACTGAGACCTCACGATTCACCACTCCAGGGGACAAAACTCTGAGAAGGTCAGTACTTGAGACCTGTGCTGTCTGAACTTAAAATTAGTCAATATTAATTAAAAATACAAAGTCAGTTCCTCAGCTCTCAGTGGCAAGATGTGCCTAGTGGTCAGCTCAGACTTGTCATTTTTCTGCCACCACAGCGGGGCACAAAGTGCTGTTGGGAAGGCTCATCTTAAGCTTTGAATAGTCATAGGATTTCAGATCTTTTTGTATTATGAAAGATTAAGGGATGCCTGGTTTTCATTTGTAGCTCAAGAGACTCGTCTTCTAAGCACTATATATATTTTTTTTCTTGTCCAGAAAGGTATAATATAGTCCACTGGGGAAAGCATCACGGTTTGTGTTGGAAAAAAAGGACAGGCTTTAGAGTTGGATGATCCAGGTTCAAACACTGGTTCGTCCCACTGCTTACTAATTAGTGGCCCTGGGATTCGGCCTTTCTTCCCTTTGTAAATGGGGGATCACAGTGATGTATACTTTGTTAAGAGTAAAGCAGATGGAAGGAATGTAAAGAGAATGGCTGGATTCAAGAGGGGTTCCTAGAATGTCACAGCCCCATGACTTTCATCTGCATAATGATGGACCCAAATGACCCTCTCCTAGCACCTTTTGTGACTTGCAATTAGTTTTGAGAATATTCCCTCTCAAGTGGCTCCAAACAATTAATTCAATTCTTTGTCTAATTTCTAATGCTGAAAGACTTGGCGGAAAATTCCAGGAGTTTGGGGTGGGGGGCTCCCCCAGTACGAAATGAAACCTGATATTTAAGGAAGAAAAAGTTTTCCCCTTCAGGGTCTGTAGCCATCTCCCACCCATTACAGGACAGAGATGAGCTGCCGGGGCCTCAGGCATGCATAGGCAGCCAAGCCTGAGATGCAAAGTTGGGTCCCCTCTTTGGGGTTGCTGTCTACTCACCTCTATGTTGAGCTCCTGGATGACTTTCTGGGAGTTGTTGTATTTGTTGATGGAGGACTCCAGGTGTGAGGAACAGGAACTGAGCTCCGTCTGCAGATTCTCCTTCTCTTCCTCCAGCTTCCTCAAATGCTCTTTGGCCTGCTCTCCCATTAAACAGTGAAGCCCACCCCCACCGCCAGAGCAGGGGGTTAACCTGAGCCTCCTGTCCTTCCTGCCCCTCACCTCCTCTCCTCTCCTCCTCAGGCCTCTTCACCCTCCCACTGTCTGTCTCCCTTCCCTCCCTCCTCTCCTGAGCCCCCAGGCTGCCTTTCACCTTCTCAGCTCCGGATTCACAGCTTGACCTCTCCAGGTCCTACCCTCTCACCAACTTTTCTTTCTTTTTTGCTTCCTGTCGCAGAGCCTCAATTTCTCCCTCCAGGGCCTTTTCCTGTTCCTTGCTCCTTTTCAGGTGTTCCCGTTTCTCCTCCAGCAACCCTTTTATCTCCTGAAGTTCTTCTTCCAGCTTGTTTTTGGTGTTTGTTAGCTCTCTTTGCTGAGGGGGAGGAAAAAGGCCAGGCTGCAAGACAATCCTACCCTACTATACAGTGGGAAAAGAAATGCAGACAGGGGGGCTGGAGAGATGGCTCAGCGGTTAAGAGCATTGCCTGCTCTTCCAANATATTGTGTACATAATAAATATTAAAAAAAAATTCAGACAGTTCTACCTTCCTGGGTGGAAACAAACGTGAGGGTTATTTCTTAGCACCCCCACCCCCAGCACACGCACACTTGGTGGGAATGTTTGCTCTAATGCTCTGTTTATTTAACTAAACCAATGTATGGACCTGGTTTCATACTTTTGACTTTCTTGCCCTCTAGGCCAACTCTTCACATAAAAACCTCTTGGAATAAAGTAAATCTTAGAAGAACACTAGAGGAATACACGAGAGATGAAAAACTGCCAACAGATGGACAAGGATGGCCCCTTGGTCTTCAGAAGAAGAGCAGTAGATGCTGGGGACACAGGTCAGTGGGCAAGCATTGACTGCAAACAAACAGATGAATGAACCAACAGCGGTTTGAAGGAGAATGTCCCTCATAGGCTCCTACATTTGAACACCTGGTCCCCAGTAGTTGGCACTGTTTGGGGTGGGGTGAAGGTTAGGAGGTATGGCCTTGATGAGGGTAGTATGTCGCTAGTGACTGAGCTTTAAGAATTTAAGGCCTTGTCCTATTCCTGCTTTGTGCTTATGGCTCAAGATATAACTTCACAGCATCCTGTTCTAGCCAGCATGCCTGCCAATTCCTGCCCTACCCCTATGATGGACTCGAACCCTTTGCAAAGTAAGCCCAAATAAACTCTTTCTTCTATAAGTTTCCTTGGTTATGGGGGCTGGAGAGATGGCTCAGTGGTTAAGAGCATTGCCTGCTCTTCCA
>LOJH01004197.1:0-18878 GCA_001685095.1 Ellobius talpinus | reverse complement strand
ATACATACATACATACATACATACATACACTAACAAAAAAACCCTACACAAAACAAATCTTAGCATTCAAAAGTTGAATTTTATCTAGGTTTGGACCAATAATTCTACAACAATGCTGTTTTTCTCTATGATTGAACAACTAGATAGCAAAGAATAGATTAATTTTAAAGAAAATGTGCTTATTAAAACTTGTTATCTTTCAAAATCATGTAATTTTCACTATACAAATATATTCTTATTTGCTATAAATTTACACGATTATTTTAGCATAACTAACATAAACTTACTAACTTCAGTCCAAGATCATCAAGTAAGGGGAAAGCAATCTCATCCATTTGTCCTGTGCTTTTTAGTTTCCATCTTGCCACAGGTGCTACCCAGACAAGTTACTTGAAATGTCAGGGAACCATCGGTGAGTGAGAGGTGCGGAGAAAGTGAAAACGAAGTGAGGATTGTGAGTCAGGGAGACAGTGAATTATAGCTCTGTCTTAGAAGATTGGCCACATAGCTACCATTGCCTGCTGTGTTCTGTGGGTAAGCTATTATTAACCCAGAGTCCAAAAGAAAGAATGTCACCTTGTGCTTTGTTTGACACAGTCTCTGTTAGCCACAGGCAGAAGAAAAAGGACAAGGTATTATTTATTTTGGTGAAATCTTACATTAACAATCAAAAAGCTCACTGTCTGTGTCAATCCAAATCAAAGTGGCCTCATTCTACTATTCATTCTGAGGAGACTCTGGGACTAAAAGCAACTCAGACAAGACTTGGGAGGGTCATGTTGAGATAACAGAAAATAACTCTTCTGTTTTCTACATTTTATATCAGAGGATGCTGACAGAAACTGATAATCCCCAGAACTGTTCTGAGAACTGTATCACTTTAGAAGTAGTCTCAAAATCTATTTGTTATTATAATTGAACAATATTTTAAGTAGCAGTTCGACTGTGTAGTGTTGATTGCATCTGTGATGCACTGAGTATATTGGGATGCCAGCATTTCCCTCACAGACCTTCAGATGGACTGGGAGAACAAATATCGCATTCTTACAGTGTTAAAAGAATGGAAATGATTATTGAACTCTTTGAATGATCAAAGAGAAGAATAAAGTGTCAACACGCATTGGGACATTATAAATCAGAGTTAATCAACTTTTTTCACACTATGAACTAGCATATATTGTATTATACTCTGTGAGGATACTATTGGTTATTTTCATTGATCAAGCTATCATGTTTGACAGAAAATATTAGTTCTTTGTACAGATCTACTTGGCAGTCATATGACATTTGGCTGGATGTATCACAAGCAACTCTGTCACCCACAGAAAGAAAGGACTCTTAGGAGATGATGAGGCCCTCCGAAGTCAGAGCTCTATTTGTCATTTTCTGACCTAGTTGGAATGCTTCTGAAGGATCTACTAATTTAAAATCCTTCATCCCAAAGTAATTTTGGTCTTACAGTCTCAGATAACTTCTGGAACACCATTAAATAAAACATAAAATTGTATGCTATTTCTTACTACATACTTACAGACTTTATAACTACAGATCTAAAGATCACACTTGCACATGAGGAGAGCAGGCTTCTACCACACTGTTTACAGTGGAGTCTCATGAGAAAGAAAGGCTCATCCAATCGTTCATGGGGTTTTAAAGGTACCCTTGCAGACCTCATAAAAAATAAAATAAAATAAAAAAGCTTCTGGACATCAAAGGAAACAATTAATTGAGTGAAGAGGATGCCCACGGAGTGGGGGAGAATCTTTGCCAAGTAGTACATGTGACAGAGGACCATACTCAGAATATACAAAGAGCTCAAAAATCAAAGAGTTAAGAATAAAAAGAGACCTAATTTTTAAAAAAGAGGGGTTTATGAACCTGAGAGAGAATACTCAAAAGAAGAAATGAAATTATCTAAGAAATGCTCAGCATCCTTAGAAGGTAGGGAAATGCAAATTCAAACCACTTTGAGATTTCCTCTTCCCACAATGAAGAAAACATCTGAAGGACAAATCCTGGAGACTGTGTGGAGAGAGGACAACCCTCGCTTGCTCTTGGTGAGACTGTAAACTAGCTACTCTGTAAATCAATGTAAAGAATTTACAAAAATCTAAAAAAAGAAAAAAGGGTCAGACCCAGCAATGTCACACCTTGGCACATGCTCAAAGGACTCAGTAGCTGTCTCCAGACAGTGGCTCAGCACGTTTACTGCTGCTCTCTTCACAATAGCTGGGAAATGGAAAGAGTCTAAGTGTCCCTCCGCTGACGAAAGGATAATGAAAATGTGGCACATACACGCAATGGAATTCTATTCTTCTGTAAGGAAAAACAAAATCATGAAATTTTGGTGTGAATGGTTGGAACTAGAAATTACTTTATTGAGGGAAGAAACTCAGACCCAGAAAGACAAATACCACATATTTTTTCTTATTTGTGTTTTTTAGATACTAGTTTTTAAATGTGAGCATAAAGCTTGTAGTAACCACAGAAATCAGGAGAGTAAAAAGGGAATGAGGCAGGAAGGGTGGGACAGGAGCTCTAGAGAGGAGGTGAGAGAAGGTCGCGGGTGTGGGAAAGGTGAGAGAAGGTCATGGGTGGGGGAAAGATAGGAGCAGGCAGATTTGACTGGAAAGGCTGGAGAGAGTCTGGTACAGAGGGAGCAAGAGGGAAAAGGGGTAAATAAAAAACCAAAAGTAAAAAGGTATTAACAAAATAATAAATGTACCTTTGCCAAAGCAACCAAATGCAATCAGTGATCCTAGATTGAGTATGGGATATTTAACATACTATAGAGAATATCTTATGGGTGTTTAAGAAAATAAGTATATAGACTATGTGTTAGAAATGACTTCAGAACTACACACATAATAAATTCCTGGAGTATGAAAATGTTATGATAGAAATATAGAGAAATATTCTAATAAAATATGCCTTCAGTTATTGAGGGTTCATTAAACTGTAATGTCATTTACAGTGTCAGTCAGTTTTGCTTATGATATTTGAAGTGTAAATATTCCTCAAAGCTTAAGCAGGCCCTACACCCTGCCAGGGCAGCACAACCCTGTCAGCGGATGATGTGTGGGTGAGCCACCCTCCAAGTCATGAGCATGGGGCAGCTGTCACCATTTCCCATCTGGCACACCACCAACCCTACAGCTGCCGAGGCCCAACTTCTAGGTTATGACCTGGCCTGCCCCAACATCCACCCCATCTATGATCTTCTGGAGCAAGGGAAGTGACCTGATCCACAGTCTCAAAGCTGCAGGATCTCCATAACACAGGGCTCCAGCGGGATGTTCAGGAGTCCTAGTGGGGGCCCAGTATAGTGGAGAACAGGGGGCTCAAACCAGACCAATGACTCCTTGCAATGAACACCTGCAAGTAGAGATGTATGGACCAAGGAATATATGGTGTGACTTGTTGGGTTACTCTGCAGACTCCATGACAAGATATTTAATTAATCCCCTGACCCCCCCTTTTTAAAATTTTTTTCTCATTTTTTTCTCTTGAATTTTGTTTTATTCAGGGAGCGGGATGTAGGGTAGAGGGAAGATGCACAGGGACAGAGAATGAATGGGATCAAGACACATGATGTGAAAACACACAGGATAAATAAATTTTATTAATAAAAAATATTCCTTAAAGCTCATCTTGATCCTTTAAGAAAAATTGGAATCTGAGGTCAATAGTAACATTTAGCGAAATGTCTTAACTAAACTTGAGAGAGTGGAGCCTCTGTGCTAATATTTTGGGCTTTCTGACAGGGGAAAGAAGGTAGAGAAATAGAGATTAAGAGAGAGAGTCATAGCAGAGTCTGTGAGCCCTTGACCTTCGATTGCAGATGATCTAAATGATACAGCTGGGGAAGAAGGGGCACAGTTTAGAGATCCTTACTTCCATGCCAAAATAAGGAGCCCTTAAAGAGTCCTTGAGAACCTGTAGACCGTGACAAGAATGTGTGTCTGGATAGAAGGTTTGGAAAGTACAGCAATTTTTGGAAAGTAAAGCTTTTTTTGCCAGTTGCAGAGAGAGACAGACAGAAAGACAGACAGAGATATCCCATTAATTGCCCTGGCTTTATCATTACAATGAACTCTGGGTTCAAACACTTGTTCTTTGATTCATAAATATAAAAGTTTGCCTGCAGGTCTTATCCTCATATACCAGGAGGGATGTAACTACTTTCCAGACACATAGAAGTGTGTTAATCTCCACCCCAGATCATATTTTCTGCCTGCGTCTTTCATTCTTGGAATGTTTTACCAATATAAAACCACTTCTTGTAAACCATGTCAAGCAAGGGGCTTCACTATCTTACATACTTACCTTGAGTTATATAGGCTGTACCTCAAAGTAACTCTGACTTCCCAGTGCAGTAGGAATTACTGTCTCCCACCTCACAGTGAGGAAACTGAGGAATTCAAGATTAGACAGTGTGTCTAAGTCCACCCTAGCAATCATGAGGCTGTGATTCAAGCATTGAACTTTTAGCTTCCAGAAGGGATATTTAGATTCTTGTCTGTTCCTGCCTTCCTGGGTGCTCTTCCCTTCAGGTTAACCTGCTCAACACCCCTTACTATCCCTGTGACACAAAGTCTGTTGCTAAAGCTTCCTCACCAAGTACTTAGCTTCTCCCAGATAAGGCTGCAGGAAACAGAAAGGATTCCTTCGCCTGGCCCCAGCATCTGAGATATTGTCCTTGGAGGACACAGAGTGCTGGGAGAACTGACATCTTGGTAAGGTTGTCCTTTCCCAGGTTTGCTTGCCCTCATCGGCTTCTATTCGTCATCTCCACATAATCATATCTGATACACTTTTCTGCTCTTCCAACAAAGGAAACTTAATCGATCCTAATTATAATTCCCTAATTAGTTTAATGATATTTTCATAGAACTGTGTAACACCCTGGGCATACTTTCCAATAGTTAGAAATAGTTTTTCCAAATAAATTCAAAATGCCTTCATTGGCCTCATCTGTCCCTGCAGGAGATTTTTAGTATTTATTGAGTCATCAAATCAAATGTATACACATTTCCCAGTCTTTTTACATTTCATTAATATATTAACTCTTTTTAGCATACATTTCTTAGCCAAACTTATGCACCTGTCTTGGTTCAATCACTTATCTTGAAATATTTAACACGACCTCTGTCACTTTGTGGCAGTTTGCTTTTAGTAGTATCATTGACCTAAGTGTGGCCATTGAGCTGATCAATTTTTAGCCAGACTCCTGGAGTTAGTCGATTAGACATATTTGGGGACAGCTCATTCCCTGGCATTTCCTTTGGAGGTTATCCTCACTGGTGGCCTCTGCTGGGGTGGTGGGGGCGGCTGTTTCATGACAAGAACCCTTTCCTTGTTCATGTCTACTGGGAACAGAAGTGGACACTTCATCCACTAGGAACTAATCATGGGCTGATACATGGCATATCAAGTAACAAAGGGCAAAACAGGGCCATAAAGGAAGACAGTGTGAAGAATGGTAAAAACAGAAGTAAAGTCGCAAGATCTTGTGACTGTTTGGTGCTCTTGTGTATTTTGAACTTCGGGCCCGGGGCCAACCCTTAAAACTGAGTATTTCTTCCCATGGCAGAAAGTTGGTGGCTCACTACTTTCCTGGTTTCAAGAGGCTTGGCTCCACTTTTCAGCAGCTGGATGCTTCGTGAATTTCCTCTGTCCTTGCAGACAGCAGAACAGCCATCCATCATCTGTACTGGGGATAGCATGCTAACAGGCCTGAGCAGTGATAGAACCAAGCTGTCTCAAAAATTTGGATGTGGTAGCAACCACATCAACTGCTATAAGGAAAGAGATGATTAAATGCAGGAGTAAAAAAGTAAAGCAGACACTGGGGTTCAAGAATTCAGCATGGATATAAATGACTAAGTCTATAAGGGAGAAACATATCTGCCATGGGGATTTAAGGGTTGGCCCCAGGCTAGAAGTTCAAAATCCACAAAAGCACTATAGCACTAACCATTCAGCAGGTAAAGAACACAGCAAGGAACAAGGAATGGATGGCTACCAAGAGCATACAGGCAGGTAGGCTAGGAAGCTAAATAATTGTTATCATCTTTGATATGAGGGAACATCAACCAAGACTGAGAGAAGACAACTAGAATTATGTAATCAGGAATAAACCATAGGAGAGGATAAGTAGTTGGGTGTCTTAGCTAGGGTTTCTATGGCTGTGAAGAGACACCATGACCACAACAATTCTTATAAAGGGAAACATTTAATTGGGTCTGGCTTACAGTTTCAGAAGTTTAGTCCATTAATGTCATGGTGCGAAGCATGGTAGCACGCAGGCCAACATGGTGCTGGAGAAGGAGTTGAGAGTTCTACATAGTGATCCGCAGGCCCCAGAAGGAGACTGTGCCACAATGGGCTTAGCCTTGAGCATATAAAATCTCAAAGTCCACCTCCACGGTGACACACTTCTTCCAACAAGGCCACACCACAGTGCCTCTCCCTATGGGTCAAGCATTCAAACACATAAGATGGTTGGAGCTGTTTCTATTCAAACCACCACACTGGGTTTGAGAATAGATGGGATAAGACCCTAAAACTTAAGGACATGTGACTCTTCTCAAAATGAAATACCCTGGGTGATTTGCACTCCATACAAAATAGGCTAATTGGTCTTGGACAAAAGAGCTCAGACAGGAGAGTGAGTCTCAAGACAAAACTAAAATTTAGTCTTCATTCCATAGCAGGTGGTTATTGATTTCATAACCAATCAGTTGGGCAGGTGAAGGGCAATGGAAGCTGTCAGTGACTATGGTCAGGAATGCATTGGTGTGGCAAGGTTTTAGGAGTCTGGGAGTAGGAAAAACTATTAATCAGTGGGGAATAACGTAGCAAGGCAAGGCAACCCTTCATGGCACCAGCCACTTGTCTAGGTAGAAGGACAGACAGGGCTCCACAGGAAGAAGAAAAGGGTCAGTGGATCTCAAAGCATGCTTGGGAACAAGTTTTGATCTTTCTATTTAAAGGGATGCGTGCATTCTGTGCTTACAAGCAGCTAGCCTCATCGTCTTCAGAACAAACTTGGTTCTCATGCCGTCTCTAGTATCTACCACCCTGTCTTGTTCCCAGTGTCTTTGTATGGTCATGAACATGTTCAGATATCCCATCAATATCAACACTGAACACTGTACCTACCCTATTTCTGACTCCTAGGATGGAGCTCCACCCTGCTGTTCTCAGCAGACAGAAAAAAGGATGGCATAGCAACTAAGAAGACGCTTCTGAACCTGGTTCCTTTTCTTATTGCTGGGATGAAATACTTGACAGAAAGCTTCTTTCTTAAAGAAAGAAGAGTTTATTCTGCTTCCCAGTCTGTGGGTACAGTCCACCATAATAGAGGAGGTATAACGCCAGGAGGGTAAGGCAGCTGGACATAATGCACCCCCATTTCACGCATTTTCCAAGCCGAGCCTAGCAGGGTGGAATAGTGCCATCCATATTCAGGGTGGTCTCCCATCTTCAGTTTATCTCTCTGGAAATGCCCTAATAGACATGCCCAGAGTTTTTCTTCCCTGGGGGATTCTAAATCCCATCAAATTCACAATGGAGGTTAACTAGCCTTTTTGCCTGGTTGGATACATGAACTCAGATTATCATGAACCTGTAAGTTAGAGACTTCAGAAAGCTCCACTTTGGTGGAAATATATATATATTTGAGACAGGTATGCAAGAAGGAAGGAAGAGACAGCAAACTCATTCACTCACCGTGTCACCTTCAATTAGACATCAAACTAAGAAGTGAGAGGAACTGAAGTTTGGAAGGAAACCATAGGAGCTAGAGAGCTCTCTTGGTGTATAGAGATAGATTTAACAAGCGGAATTTAGATGCCTAAGTCCACTGCCCTGCCTTGCTTTTTGAGGGAACAAGTGGTCAGACTTGTTTCTGTCATTTGTGCTAAAGCACATCCTGTTCACAACTACAAAACTCCGCAGGTTTCAGTACCTATACTCAGTTTTCCCAGGGGTCATTTTGACCACCTCTCAGAGTTTTAATGCAAATTCATCCAGCCCGGTTGCAGACAGGCAGTTATTTATGGTACATCCACATATGTAAATCACCCTAGTCTTTTGGGTAGTCAAAGCAATTGGTACCTCAGGCTTTTCATGTTTTGTCATTTTTGATTAACATCAAATTTTCCCATGAAATGATGTCTGAGGTCTCTGGCTCACACTCCTCATCAATTTCTCCGACTGCACTGTATTCAGTCTTTCAGATTAGATTGTGCCTGAAAGACACAATACCTTCCAGTCTGCTCCGTAGTCACTGACAAGTGAGAATACGTGACCTCTCACCTGCCCATCCCTTCCTGTTTGGACTTGTTATTATTACCAATTATATCTATTTAGCTGGTATATAAAACAATATAAATCACACACAAAATCGTATACCAAATGATGTTGGTGTATAAATACTTTATGTAATGTTTAAATTAGGTTATGCATATCTGTCTCCATTAAATCTTATGGTAAAAATGATGAAATTTTTCAAAACCCTTTCTTCCAGCTTTTTGAAACTCACAGTACATTATCATTACCCATGATCTCAATACAGGGCAACGACACACCAGAACCTCTTGCTCCTGCCTGATGTAGGAACATCTGAGCCATCTTTCTCCATCACTCTCTTCCAGCTACTACCCCAGCTTCTAAAAAAATCACCATTCTATTCTCAACTTCCATGAGCTAACACTCGTAAATTCTATGCAAAAGTGAATTAATGCAGTACTTTGCCTTCTTGTGTCTGGTTTAATTTATTTAGCATAAAGATCTCTAGTGTAGTATGCATAATGGCACAAATTGTCATTTAATTCTTTTGTATGACTGAGTAATATTGCATTTACTACCAAAATGTGGTATAATTAGCATGTTTTCTTTATCCCATTCATCATTTAATGGATGATTCTCATTTCTTGGCTACTGTAAACAGTGCTGCATTGTAACACGGGACTGTAGCTGTCTCTTTGATATATAGATTCTATTTCCTTCAGACGTCTGACTCAGCTGTCCCAGCTGAAGAGGCAAGATTTGCAGCTGCTCAACTGCAAAGGCAGCTTCAGTCCCCTTAGACAACACCTCCTCAAAGCAGTTTCACTTCTGAGGTGGAAGAATTAAGCTTCCATATCACAAAGCTTATTAGAACTGAATGATCAGATGAATGCCAATTAGTTCAGATATGAGCAGGATCTTAGATAGAAAAGACTGCCTCGAGCACTAAGGGAAAGGGTTCTAAAATGAAAACACACTGAGTTACGAGCTGGATTTTAACGTGCTATCGCTGCAATCTTATTTAACAACTTCATTAGAGGGTAATCAGAAAGAATAAAATTGAAATTATGAAACTCGCAGAAACATTTGAAAAAAAAGTAAGTATACTGAGAGAAATTCCAGGGAAAAAAGACCCAAAAGCTATAAGTAAAACTGGATAGAGCAGGGTATTATATAAACATCTGACCTGGAAAGGAAGCAAACTTTTGATACAATTACAGTCTGAATCCAGGAGAAATCTGTTCCAGAATACAATGGGCCCCTCATCCCCTATGCTCTGGGCTTCTGTAGAGGAAGTGGTCCATTCTTCACACTTTTAGTAAAAGAGTTATTTCATTTATGAGAATGTGAGAGCTCCATTTTTTCTAGATGTACCTATGCCCCCTTCTTATGTGCTGTGAGACAGCTGGCTCCAGCCACCACTACTTAGTGACAAGGTCCCTAAAATCAGCTCACCCAACCTTGGGAGAAGTCAGGGGAGGCTCTGACTATGAACTTGGATGAACAGGCAGCATCACAAAGCCTTTCTCCAGAGAAGCCACCTTCCAGGAGTACAGGACTCCCGTAAAAGAAGTTAAGAAGGTGCTGTTGGTGCAGTCTCCCCTGGACTTCTGTTTGGGATCTACCACCCTAGAACATTGTGGTTCTCCTAGCACAGCGTAGGTCAGCCTTGTCTCATATTTATTCTTAGTTAGAGAAGGCATACATATCAATTGCTTAGGACACTTATTTCTCTGGACCCGTGTCCAGACTACCTACCCAAGTTGCCCACATTATCTGAAAAATACCTTTCTTAACCACTATTCTATTCTACACCAAACAATTTAATTATACTTCTAAGAACCCCTCCCTCACCTCCCTGGTATACATACTTCCCAGGGATTTTCCATTTCTTGAATAGCTTTCATTATGCTTATTTTGAGCTCATTCCTCTTTACATAAAAGGAAAATTAATTCCAACGTTGTGGAGATGTAACACATTAACAGTAAGCTCCAAGTCATCAGTAATTCATATGTGTTCCATTAAAGAAAGAAATCAGAGCACTTCCCCTTAGTGTCACTGACCCGAGAGCAAACCCAGATTTGAATTCTCTACATCACTCTCCCTGTGTCTTCTATCCTCTGTCTGTCAGCTATATGAGTCTGATCTGCGCCCAAGTAGGCTAAGTTATGAAGTCTATGTTGTTTCTCTGCATGTCTGTTCCTAGCAAAGAGCTATGCTCTCTCTTTTATTGAGCAGCACAGAAAGCATCACATGGGAAAGGAATGAGGAATACTTTATGGAAATCTTGAATAGCATTTTAAGTTGTCAACTCAAACTGACCCCAAGTGACTCAAATAACAAAGAGTACTTCAAACCTCTGTGTTTATCAAGCCATAGGCAACTGTTGTGTTTGGCATTTATGACATATATTCATCGTATAATATTGCTCTCCACTGCTATTTTTGTTGTTCCCAGCAAATGATTATCAGAACACACATGGATTACTCTGGGTGAAGTGTATGAAACATCACACAACTTAAGATTACAGCTATGCACTAGTTTAAGTTGTAAAGTTGATTATCTGGGACAGCCAAGACAAGTAAGATGGTTCCATTGTTCTCTTAAAGGCAAGTTCAACAAACAACCTGAGTACACAGAAGGATGGCAGTCTTGACTCTTAAGTGACTCAAGGGTGAATTTTTAAGTCAGCTGTGAGCTCCAGCAAAAGCTCTGGTCTCTTAGAAATTAAAAGATATAATGTATTGTCACACATGACCATTTAGTTGAACTAAATATCACCTACAGTTATTTACTTATGTTGTCTTTATGGCAGGGCCCAGTCTACAACATCCATCTGGACCACAGGTATTCAGAGCCCATGCCTTACACCTGGAATGTCTGTTACACCTTCCTGTTATTTATTCTGTTTTTCTAGTAATCCCACCCTTCCCCTTCTCTAGGTCCACTCTACCAATTGCTCATCTCTTAACCATCAACAAGAAACACAGTCTCACAATTACTAACTTCTTTCTAATCTCCTTATCAAGTCCTTGAAAAGAGACTAGAGTGTAGTTCATTTGGCAATGTGTGAGCTTGCCTGCCATGACTTTTCTTAGGAAGATGTGAACAAATGTCTATTCACCCCAGGAGGGACACTAGCGTCAGACAAAAGACATAATTCCAGCTTGGTGAATCAATGAGTTTATTGGGGTTACTTACAGAAACATGAGTGAGGGGTTACACATAGGAGCATGAGTAATTCAAAATTACTTGCATCACAAAATCAAAGTACCAGCCCAGTAACCACAGGGAATGACTCTCAAAATCTGTATCAGTTCATTTCCACCCCAATATACCATGGTACCCCTCAAGGTCACCTGTAGCAATGGGAAAGAATTTGGCAGAAAGAAGTAAATGGCTGGACTCTTGGGTAAGAGTCTGCTTACCCTTCCCACTTTCATTGTTATAGGTGATGCTAACAGTCTATTATTACCATACATTTAACTGTTGCTGTACTCTTCTTATTCATATATTTTACTTTCACTTTTTTGTAAAATGTTTTTATTATTGCTTGACACTTCCATAATTTAAATAGAGAATTTTAGCCATTCTTAACCCAAAATCCCTCTTTCATGTCCTTTGCTATATCTGAACTCTTTCTTCACCAAAAGCCCACATCCTAGCTTTACTTGTTTCATTCCCATAACTACAGGATCAAGACATCTGTGGTCACAACAGCAATCTGCTCCATGGTGGTGATGGTCATTGAATTAGTTTTTTGTTGTTGTTGTTTGTTGCTAAGATAAAACATGACCACAATAGTCATTTATTTTTAGTGGTTTTACCAGTGACAGATGTCCATCCACTAGAAATAAAAGTTTCTTAGAACAAAGGAAGACAACAGAAGTAATAACACAATTTGTAGAAGGCACTGACAGGCATGTCACAGCTACAAAACACACACACAAAAAAAATTGGAGTAGGTCTCCCATAGAGTCTATCTCTTCCTGGCCAAATTTTCTGCCTTAGATTGCAGTATAAATATAGGTTCCCTGCTGTACTGTGAGACTTTAATACAGTTGGAAAGTAGTTGGTTATATCAATAGCATTCATGCCACTGTTATAGTGACAGGTACATCTTGCCTGTTTTGCTTGTCTGGAGAGATGGCTCAGTGGTTAAGAGCACTGCCTGCTCTTCCAAAGGTCCTGAGTTCAATTCTCAGTAACCACATGGTGGGACTGTAAAAATAAAAACACTAACAACAAATCTCCAACACTCTACATAGCATCTTCCCATACTCTAAATGCTAGCGAAAAAGGAGTAAACTTTTGCCCCAGTCCCAGTTGGAGTTCTCCATAATCAGAGCATACGATGTCTTACCAGTTAATTTTCACGTGCAACCAAGAGATAGACCAATAAGCTAAATGAGTTGAGGGTCCCAGAAGGACAGCAATATATAGGGATATAACCCATGCTTAGCATTCAGATTTTTATTTGGCATCCTGACTTCTGAGCATCTTCTCCCACCCATGTAGGGCACTTTCTTTTAATGTTTTAACTGATGTTTTATGTTCTTCCAGTAGGATTTGAAATGTGTAAGATCCTTGGTGATAATTGTTTCATTCATGCCATGGACTTTTTTTAATACAATGTGGGAAAAATTTCTGAAGTGCTACCCACTGCCTTCTATTTGAAGCAGGGAGGAATTGGTCTAGGGACTCAGCAACTAAGGTAATAGTCTTTTTATTTTTTTTCATTTATTTTACATAACAACTACTGTTTTCCCTCCTTCCTCTCTTGCAATTCCCTCCACCACTTTCTGTCTACAGCCTCCCATCCTCTCCTCCATTCAGAAAGAGGCAGGCCTCCCATGGGAGTCAACAGAGCATGTCATATTACCTTGAGAGAGGAGCAAGTTCTTCAGCCTTCATCAAAGCTGGGAGAGGCATCCCTGCATGGGGAATAGGTTTCAAACAGCCTGTGTAAGGGACAGGTTCTGATCCCACTGCTATGGGTCCCATAGACAGACCAAGCTACACAACTGTAATCCACATGCAGAGGGCCTAAGTCTGTCCCATGTAGGCTCCCTAGCTGTCAGTCTGGAGTCCATGAGCTCCCACTAGATCAGGGTGGCTGTCTCTGTGGGTTTACGTGTTGTCGGGGTTTTCTGTCCCACCAGGTCCCACAGCTGTTTATACCCAAAGAAATGCACACAGAGGGTTACATTAGTTATAAACTGATTGGCCCATTAGCTCAGGCTTCTTATTAACTCTTACAACTTATGTTAGCTCATTGTTCTTGTCTATGCAAGCCCCATGGCTCAGTACCTTATTCGGCGAGGCAGTCACATCTTGCTTCTTCTGTGGCTGCATGACGACTGCCGACTTGAGCTTCCTTCTTCCCAGAATTCTCCTGTTCTCATTGAACCTCCTCTACTATCTGTCTGGTTGTCCCGCTTATACTTCCTGCCTGGCTACTGGCCAATCAGTATTTATTTAAAATATAATTGNATGGCTCAGTACCTTATTCGGCGAGGCAGTCACATCTTGCTTCTTCTGTGGCTGCATGACGACTGCCGACTTGAGCTTCCTTCTTCCCAGAATTCTCCTGTTCTCATTGAACCTCCTCTACTATCTGTCTGGTTGTCCCGCTTATACTTCCTGCCTGGCTACTGGCCAATCAGTATTTATTTAAAATATAATTGACAGAATACAGACCATTGTCCCACACCATTAACCTATCCTGATCTTCACTCCCCTTGCTCATACAATCCCTCCTCCCTCTCCTAAACTGGTCTCCCAGACCTGGGCCCTGTGCTTGGCTGTTGATCTCTGCATCTGCTTCCATCAGTCACTGGATAAAGGGTTTTTGTTCCAACTAGCATAGTCACCAATTTGATTACAGGGGAAGGCCAGTTCAGGCACCCTCTTCACTATTGCTGGGAGTCTTAGCTGGGGTCATCCTTGTGGATTGCTGGGAGTTTCCTTGGCACCAGCACCAGGTTTCTTCCTAATCCCATAATGGCCCCCTCTATCAAAACATCTCTTCCATTACTCTTCCTCTTTGTCTCACCCACAACCCAGACCCTCATGCTCCCATCCCCGATCACCTCCCCTCCATCACCGTCCCAACCCCAGTTTACCCAAGAGATCTTACCTATTTTCCCTTCCCAGGGAAATTCATGCATTACTCTTAGGTCCTCTTTGTTACCTAGCTTCTCTGGGGCTGTGAATTGTAGCCTGGTTATCCTTTGCTTTACATCTAATATCCACTTATGAGTGAGTACACAGCATGTTTGTCTTTCTGGGTCTGGGTTACCTCACTCAGATGATTTTTTTCTAGTTCCATCCATTTGCCTGCAAATTTCATGATGTCACTTTTTTACTCTTGAGTAATATTCCATTATGTAAATGTACCACATTTTTATTCTTCCATTAAGGGGCATTTAGGTGGTTTCCAGGTTCTGACTATTACAAACAATGCTGCTATAAACATAGTAGAGCAAGTGCCCTTGTATATGATTGAACATCCTGTGGGTATATGCCCACAAGTAGTATCACTGGGTCTTGAGGTAGGTTGATTCCCAATTTTCTGAGAAATCACAATATTGATTTCCAAAGTGGCTGTACAAGTTTGCACTCCCACCAGCAATGCAGGAGTGTCCCCCTTACTCCACATCCATTCCAGCATAAGCTGTCATCAGTGTTTTTGATCTTGGTCATTCCGACAGGTGTAAAATGGTACCACAGAATAGTTTTGATTAACATTTCCCTGATAGTTAAGGATGTTGAACAGTTCTTTAAGTGTATCTCGGCCACTCGAGATTCTGTTAAAAATTCTCTGTTTAAATCTGTGCCCCGATTTTAGTGGGATTATTTGGTATTTTAATATCTACTTTCTTGAGTTCTTTATATATCTTGGAGATCAGCCCTCTGTTAGGTGTGGAGGTGGTAAAAATATTTTCCCATTCTGTGGGCTGCCATTTTGTCTTATTGACAGTGTCCTCTGCCTTACAGAAGCTTTTCAGTTTCAGGCGGTCCCATTTATTGTCTATCTCAGTGTCTGTGCTACTGTTATTATATTCATGTGCCATGCATTCAAGGCTACTTCCCACATTCTCTTCTATCGGGTTCAGTTTAACTGGATTTATGTTGAGGTCTTTGGTCTACTTGGACTTGAGTGTTGTTCAGGGAGATAGATAAGGACCTAGTTGCATTCTTCTACATGTAAACACCCAGTAATGCCAGCACCATTTGTTGAAGATTGCTGTTTTTACTCTGTTAATTCTATCAATACATGACCATGGGAGATCTTTACATTTTCTGATATCTTCTTTAATTTCTTTTTTCAAAGTCTTAAAGTTCTTGTCATATAGGCCTTTCACTTGTGTGGTTAGAGCTACCCCAAGATATTTTATATTATTTGTGACCATTGTAAAAGGTGATGTTTATCATTTCTTTCTCAGCCAATTTATCATTTGTATATAGGAGAACTACTGATTTTTTTGTGTTAATTTTGTATCCAGTCATATTACTGAAGGTGTTTATCAGTTGTAGGAGTTCTAAGAGGATATTTTTCCTAAATGTTATTAAGGTCCAATATAGACTTAGCTTTCTCCTGTATACAACCATCCCCATGAACCATGATTTATTCATTAGCTACAGTTGGTAACTGAAAGGCCTTTGGGATAAGCAAATTATCTCTACTTTTATAGGCTCCCACTTCCTCCAACTGTACAAGACACCTTTACACTCTTGGCCATCAGGCAAAACTAAGCCATGTCATATTCAGGATCTGTCTCAGCAATACTTCCACTCCCACCACACTGGTCTGCACAGGAGGCACCTCTATGGGAAGATAATTGCTCACCCACAGCATAAGCTTAGTTTTCTTTAACTGAAAGAATTTATCTCCATATCCACCTACTGCTTCCCACTGTTTCAAGTGCTTTAGGGAGTTGTCATGAATTAAGACATTACTTGCTTCCCAAATCCACCCATCCCCAAGCACTCTGCTCATCACCAAAAGAACAACAAATCTCCAGGTCAATATGAAACCTTTGGTCTTCTGCAGGCAAAGTCACAGGCAGCATAGCAATGGCCTCATGAAAGTTTAAATTATTTATCTGTCAACCTATTTCCTATATTCTCTAGCATATCCCAATACTACACGCAGCTATAGGCAGTTGGATGACTAGAATCTCAAATTATGGTCATGTGACTCTTCCCTGTTTGGTTCTATGAGAGAACATTAATAGACCTGTTAGTGTTACCATCCGTCTAGGTACGAGTGTGTGGTTTCACTTATTCCATTGTCATGATTACTAGATGAAGGTCATTTGTAAGTCACCATGTCAATTTCTGCTATATGATGACAGTGAACATGTTAGACCAGTAGGAAATCATTTCACTATTACATCTGTTCTAAATGCCGGACACCATACAGTATATTGAAAGACCCAGGAGTGTAATAAACATGACATCGAACTTAAAGTTAGTTGTTTTCTATTAGAAAAATAATGGGAGGAAAACCCATGTCTTCTGATAAGGTGGAGAAGGAGTACTTTTGTAGTAATCAAATATTAAGTTCGTGTTTCAGTGAAAGGATGGATGTATAAGGACAAATGTACAGAGATTTATAACTCAAAATCTACTGGAGGGAAGTCAACAGAAGTAATCAAGGTCAAACGTACTGCCTCGAGCTCTAAGAAATAATGTTAGACCATGGGCGGGATCATGCTCTAAGGTGCATAGAAAAAAAATCCAATAATTTTAAATGGTTTTAGCATGTACTTTCCTTTCCAAACAACAGCATATCCCTAGTAGGGAGAAGCAAATCAGGCAATGAAACAATTACAGGGAAAATAGAGCAGCGCATTTGTTTAAGGCAGGCAGACAGCATTGTAAATGTTCTGGTGATCAACTGGGGCACTGGGAACTCAAGCATGGAAAAGAAAAGACCAGGAAAATGCTGCTCCGCTGCAATGATACTGTGACACTTCATTCTGTTCTGGTATGCACGATTCCTTGCCCACAGTCCTACTTGAGATATGTATAGCAGAAATAGCCACAAATCTCTCATGTCTACCACTTCTACCTTTCATCTTCCCTGTCCTGGCAACGAATAAAACATATAGTCACCACAGCCTTTTGCTTACAGTAACCTTGGCCAATCAACACTATCTCAGATATCTGGTGGAACCCTGCTGTCTTTTGCTCTTAGGGTCATCTGGTTTCCCTTTGCAGGGATATGAAGCAGATTTCATAAATCGTCCAATGGGCTAACCTCACTGAGGAGAAGATCAGGATGTCCTTATGTATAGAAAGAACAGATGCCTGAGTCCCCAGACCAGTAGCAGCACAGCCAGAGCCAGAGGCACAGCTCCATGGTGCTGCCTACAACAACCTGAGATGTTCTTGCCGAGACCTCTGTCCAGCTGAGGCCAAGATTCTTGCCTGTGTTACAGGAAAGAATTTCAGGGTGAGCCATGATAAAGCAAAAATGGAGTTTATTAGGAGATTCTTTTAATGCAGAATAAAGAACAGTGTTAATAGAAAGTCACTCAGAGCAAAGGATTGTAGATATCCAAGTATGATCCTCGGGCTTTTCGACAGTCATGCTAAGTATGTTGACAAAAATTTGGTGGCTTCTGAGGTCACATGCCAGGGGATTGCTAAGGTGATTTAAAGTGATTTGTTTTCTTTTGTTAAACTTGTTTCTTCTTTTTTAGGTAAACGTAATCTTGTAACTCATAGGTTACAAGAGTCAAAGGAATCTTCAGCCACAGGGGATTGAAGACTTCCGTTTTTATTGTAAGCAAAGTTTGTAGCCTTCTTCATGAGGTTCCTAGAAACTGGCAGGTTTGCAGGTGGAAATGGAGGGAAGGCCATGTGTATTTAGGACTTAGGGGTGGCTAGTTTTAATATTTGTGTTCAAAAGAGCTATATATAAAAAGAATCTTGTTTCTATGCAGGCAATCTTTACAGAAAAAAATGTGTAATCATGCTGGAATCCTTGACTCTTCACTGAGACATCACAGAGTGAGGGGTTTCTTCTGATCCCCATGTTCCCTGAATTTTTCCTCTCCTACTCTGCCTGATCAAGAACACTAACCTACACCTCAAGGCTTCCCACTACCTCTGCTTCATTGTGGGAGTGACCCTTTTCAGTTACTCTGTGTTTGCCTGAGGCAGGTGACATAAACTTATTTACTAACACAAACAACACAGATATCCGAGGCTGATAGTCTTTGAGCAAACTCAGAAAGACTGTTGTGAGTCTTCATCTGTCCTGCCTGCCAGCTCCCAAATCATAGCTTCTTAGCAATTATGAAAGCCCAGCTGACAGCTTAGGCTTGCCTTTACCTAGCTCTTATACCTTAAATCTGTGCCTAAAAATCCTGCTTAGCACCTTTTTTCTGCAAGGGCCCTGGCCAGCAAGTGGTCCTGATCCTGTACCAGAAGATCCATTGGAGAGGTGAGTGTGTTCCTCACCGGCCGTCAGATGCCCCAGAAAGGGAGCACAGGCACCCCTCAACGCTAAACTTTCTGGTCATTCTGCAGGGGCTTCTCTTCCTGGCTACTACCTCTCTCTTCCTAT
>LOJH01004196.1:25915-36903 GCA_001685095.1 Ellobius talpinus | reverse complement strand
AGAGATCATAGAACCTCCCCCAGAAGCTCCTTCTGTGACCGTCTCTTCTGCACAGAGATCATAGAATCTCCCCCAGAAGCTCCTTCTGTGACCGTCTCTTCTGCACAGAGATCATAGAACCTCCCCCAGAAGCTCCTTCTGTGACTGTCCCTTCTGCACAGAGATCATAGAACCTCCCCCAGAAGCTCCTTCTGTGACCGTCTCTTCTGAACAGAGAACATAGAACCTCCCTCAAAAGCTCCCCACCTCCCTCCTGAGCTAGCTCTGGCTGAGGAGTGGTCTTATCTGTAATAGATCAGCCTCACCACTAAAACTGGGCAATGATGACCTACTCCTGGTGGCTCCTGGTGGGACGGTTCTATGGCACTGGTTTACGGTGTCACAAAATCGGGTGTCTGGTTTTAGAAAGAGGAAAAAGTGACACACATCATCTTCTCGGACAGCTAAATTCATAAGTACTTTAAGAAATTTCAGTAAAATTGCCACCAAAATCACCAGTGAGATCTCATTAAAAAACAAAAGGTTTTCCCTTCCCAAGAGACTCTCCGATTTCTTCATTAGGAGAGCTCTTTTTAATGGCTGGTCATAGAGGTGCATGCCTTTAATCTCAACACACGGGGCCAGAGGTGGGCAGATCTCTAGAGTTTGAGTCTGCTGGTCTATATAGTGAGTTCCAGGACAGCAAGGGCTGTAGAGTGAGACTCTATCTGTTAAAAAAACAAAAAACAGAACCAACTGTTTATAAAAGCAAATGAACTCCCATACATTCTCAGGGAAGCCTCTATACAGTCCAGTCAACCTCAAAACAAATATCTCACTGCTTTTAGGGGTAGCTACTTAAGCTCCTAATTGCTGAACTCAGAGAAAACTGAGTGGGTTAGTCTCAATATGAAGACTTAGGGAGAGGCTTAAAAACCAAAAGTCATCTCAGAAGACAAGGGAAACGCTGCCAGCTTTCTGCTGTCCATCGTTTTGTTTTTTTTTCTGATGTTACAGTTACTGAGTCACATAATTTTGGATTTTCTGCAAGCAATCCATGCCATTTCTAAGTAGTCTAGTACGTTGCTACTCAAAGTGCCATTCATATCAGTTTCATCTTGGAGTTTGTTAGAAATATGGACTCCTGGGACAGGGTCTGATGGGGAGATGGTTCAGTGGGTAAGAGAATTTGCTGTGAAAACATCAGGACCTGAGTGTGAATCCCTAACACCCATGTAAAATGCCAGGTGTGGCCATATACATGCCTTCAATACCACGCACTTTGAAGGTGGATAGAAATAGGAAGTTCAGTGCAGCTTGCTGCCTGACGGCTTTGCTCCAGACTCAGTGAACAATTATGACTTGAAGAAGTCAGACTAAAAGTGATAAAGCTGAGCTTCCTAAGTCCTCCTCTGGTCTCTGTGCTTGTGCACAAGTGTGCATGGCCACACACACACACACACACACACACACACACACACACACACTGAAAAACAAATATTCCCAAGAGTTGCAACAGCGCACTAAAACTGCGATAGTGCTACTATAAAAATACATGAGATTATCCCCTGGGTTCTCGTGCCTGAAATTCAGCAACTCCACACACCACACATGTCCCTTTAGCTCGGAATTTGGAGAACTGAGCAAATAATATGGGTTCAGAGAGCAAAATATCTATTCACCCTACTTCCTGTTCCATGAATGCAGTATCAATACTCCAGTGAGACCCATGGGTTTACACATGTGAACGATATCAGAACATGCCTGATTTCTCCTTTCACCACGTTACAACACTCTTGGCATCTGTATGTAGCTCTGGTAGTGCATAGTAAGAAAAACAGAATCACTATTTTCTTGGAGTCACTTCCATAAGTGTTGGTTTTATTTTTACCAAATGTGGATGCTGGAAGTATGGAGGCCAGCATGTGGCTGGTGCCAAATAAGTATGCCATGTTAATTTTTTAAAGTGATAATAAGGCTCCAGTTGCACACTGCAGTCTACTCCTATGGTTTGATCGTTTAGACAGGCACTCCATACTCAGAGGTTTATCTGCCCCACAAGTAGCATACACCCCTTCTTGGCATTTTTCTCATTTCCTCGAAAAGCCTTCTCTGAACAAACTTCAGATCAGAAGCCAAAGGAAACTCAGCTCAATTTGCCCTGCTCCCCATGGAGCTCCCAGTGACTGAGGGCTTTCATTCCCTCCTCTCCCACATTAATTCTGCTGTGCATTAGTCTCCATCCAAGTTCCCCCAGGTTCCAAGAAGGAAAGTGCTGGCTGAGTCTAGACTGAGATAGCAGGCTGCTGCTTCATCTTGGGAACAGCTGTACTTGGCTCCTCTAGCATTGTGCTCCACTTCACTGCAAAAGAAACTATGGCCAGATGTATATCAAAGATTGGTAAAGTCTTTGAAGGTAAGCTCTACAGTGTAGCATGCACAACCCCTCTGCCCCTCCACCACCACCACTGCTTACGTGTGTCATTGTTGGAACACAATACCTACCCACGGGCAGGTTTGTTTGATTCAAAGTCACTGGGGGGTGCAGGAGGGTAGGTGGCCATTACATTGCACCCAGTCAGGAAGCAGAGAGGTGAATGCCGCTTCTTCTTCCCCTTTTTCTCAGTCTGGAAGCTCAGGCCTTGCATGGTACCACCTACATTCGAGGTGGATCTTTCGTCCTCAGTTAAAGCTCTCTGTAAACACCCTCGTAAACACACCAAGAGGTCTCTCAGAGCCTTCTTAGAAGGAGCCCAAACCTGTAACACATTGCCTGGCCTCAGCAACTTTCTGGAATCTTACTACAAGCTTCCATCCCCCCAACCCTTGTATTTCACATACCTACAACATCACCACTGTGTGGACAATGCCACTAAGTCCTGCGGCTGGCTCGTGTCATCTGTCCTTATTGTACCATGGCTATAGTGTCCTCTGTAAGCCTTGGTGAGTGGCCTTGGGAAAACACTTCCCTAGACAGTTACTTATGAGTTGGGAAACCGTTCGGTTGGCCTTCTTCATTCATGCTCTGTTTGAGGAAGCTGGGAACCCATTCAGCTGGCATTCTTCAGTCACACTTTGTTCTGAGGGGAATCTTCATTTCACAAGTGAGAGCCTTGGAGGACTGAGTCTTGCTCACACATTCCCAGGGTCCCCTTCTTGAAGAGCATGGGTTTTCTTTTTAATGGTTCCAATGTTTTCAACAATATCTACTTTTGCTGCATGCTCTTTCTACATATTATACTTACTTGGGCTCCTTTCATTACAAAACTACCCATTTTCCATATCTTCCTGCTCCTCTCAATATAGAGCTGACTAAGTGCAGTAAGAGGTAACCATGCTGCTGCCTGAATGTTACATTGTCTTGAAATCTTCTTTGTCAAAGAACTTGGTCATGACTTTATAATTTAGTCTCATTCAGATTTTCAGGAAATGAGCAGAAAGCAGCCTGGTTCTTTGGCGGGATGTAACATGAATGGACTCAATAGAATCCTTGCTCCTTTCTGAAAGCTCATGAGTCAAACATCTGCAGTTCTATCTGTATGCAAGTTCCCAAAACTCTCATGGGGCTGCCCTTTCAGCTTGCCCCAGGTTACCAAACTATTCCCGATATTCACGTGCCTCAGTTCTATTAGTCTATTTTGCCTACATCTTCAACTTCTCTAACACTCATTTGCCTTTAACCATATGTACTCAACTTTCTTCTACCATAAAGAAGGTTTTCATTGGGAATCTCTAAATGAGATTCTAACACTCATTTGCCTTTAACCATATGTACTCAACTTTCTTCTACCATAAAGAAGGTTTTCATTGGGAATCTCTAAATGGGGAGTCTCCATCAAATCCTTACCCTCAGCTCTCAGGGAACCCCAGAGGAGTCAGAGAGAGTGTAAGAGCCAGAGGGGATAGAGGACACCAGGAGAACAAGGCCCTCTGAATCGACATGAGAAAAGTTAATATGAATTCAGAGGCTGAAGCAGCATGCACAGAGCCCACATGGGTCTTCACCAGGTCCACTATGCATATCTTATGGCTTCCAGTTTAGTGTTTTTATGGGACTCCCGAGTGTGAAAATGAGTGTGTCTCTGACTTTTGTGCCTTCTCTTGGGCTCTTTTCCTTCTGTTTGTTTATCTTCTCTGATGACAGAAGTTATAAAATAATCCCACACTAGTTCAGAACTACATAATAATAAAGGGTTATTTATTTAGAGGTAGACTCACAAATCACTGTCCTACATCACAGTCCTCTGCATGAATGGGGAACAGCAACCAAATCTAGCAGCCAGAAGAGAGAGCCAGAAGCAAGAGAGCCAGCACACACTTTACAGCTGCATTTATAGTATAAGAGACCATACCCAAGTGGGCTGGTACCTTAAAGGCTATTGGCCAAAGGATCTCCCACATCACTTGTCCAACTCCAAAGTGATAGTTTTTGTTTTATCTTATTATGTTTTATTTTGTTGTACTCTATTATTATCCCCTAGAAGTCTATTTTCTAATGAGAGACAGAAAGGGAGTGGATGTAGATGGGAGGGGAGGAAGGGATGAACTGGGAGGAGTAGAGGGAGGGAAAACCATAATCAGCATATATTATGTGATAAAATAATACATTTTCAATAAGAGAAAAATTTTAAAGAATTAAGAATAAATTGTAATATTTTTGTAATGGTGCAACTCTGCCTTTTGAACTGTGTTAAATCAATGTCTATGCCATTCTCTCTTTTCCATCAAGGAGAACAATTCAAACTTGTCTACATGCCTTGTTCTTCCCCTGTCGGCTTCCTCTCAACACTTCACACCAGCACACTCAACCTGCACACACACTACCCACTGAAACGTTTTTGCAAAGCTCGCCCGTGGCCCATGTTCTCCTAACTATGAAAGCCAGCAGACTAACTCGTCAAACTTCATCCAATTTGACCTCATTCCTACACTTGAAAATGCTCCCAATGCCTTTCTTGAGATGTTCCCTTCTCTTGAATTCTAAGGCAGAGCTTCTAATCCTGTCTGACCAATCCTCCTTAGAATCCTTTAGCTGGCCTTGTTTCCTAGTCTTATAAAAATTACTAGTTCACATGGTTCCTTTTATGCATAATTATTCCTCTCATTTACATTCTATCTGAGTAACTCCATTATCTCCTATGGTTAAATACCACTCATACAGATGAAAGTCTAATAAATTTCATGATTCACTCATTTCTCTGAGCTTTAAGTATACACAACCATTGTTTATTGAATATAGCTACTAACACCTCATATTTAACATTCTAAATTAAATATTAATTATTTTACCAATAAAAGTTGATAGATACCAATTGGGAGTGATGGTGCATGCCTGAAATCTTGGCATTCAGGAGGTTAAGGCAGGAGGATACCATGTTCAAGACCAGCCTAAAATACAGAGCAAGTTTGATTTCCAGTCTTGGTTATATAGTGAAAATTTTTCAGAGAGAGAGAGAGAGGGAGAGAGAGAGAGAGAGAGAACATGGAAAAGAAAGAAGGGAGGGAGGGAAGAGGAAACTGGCAAATAACAATTTGCAGTTAGCAGTTAGAGATAAACAGAGAATTCTCCAGTGTTTCTGTTATCTTGTAAAAAAAATGGCAATACATAAATCCAGGCATAGTGGTGTATACCTTTAATCCCAGCACTCCAGAGGCAGAGGAAAGAGCCCCTCTGTGAGTTCAAGGCCAGCACAATCTTCATAGTTAACATCAGGACTGCCAAAACTACATAGACACTATCTCAAAAAATAATAAATAAAAATACAAAAGATGGCAATGTAGCAATAGTTTTCAGATATAAATGACAAAGTGAGCTGTGTATCTGTGCTCCTCAAAGATCAGATGTGGCTCTTGAGGGCTGATTAGTCTTGGGGTGGAGCTTTTATGATCAGTATCCATGACTTACAATAGATTCCCCTTCCTACCCTGCACAAATACAACCAGCCCTCACCACATAAATAGAGTGCAATGGCACATGCCTGAATACAGTAACTTGGAGGAAGACCCTTGCCTGAACCCAAACACACTGACACCCTGATGTTAGACTGCTGTTCTCCAAAACTGTGGAGTATCAATTTCTGTTGCTAATAAACCACACAAGTCTACAGACATTGTTAGAGCTGCTGGCCAGTTTAAGAAGTGACAGAGCTTCCCCATGGGCCCAAGGGAAGATATGTTGTTTGGTCTTAATTATAAATATGATTTCATCCTTCTATTTTTCAGTAGACCTTTTAAAAGGTTGAGTTTTTAAATACAGCTTCAGCTCTGATAGTCCACTGTATGCTTAATATTCTCGGGGTCTGCCTCACATTGACCACAGGACTAGAAAAACAAAGAGAATTGGTACCAAGGTGAAGTTCATACTGCCTCCTATGCCGAGAATCCAACTATCTAGATCTAATTATGGCTCACTGTTTCTTATTCATTGCGCCTTTGAAAGTATGGCCATCCTCCCTAGCAACTGCAGAAATCACTGCTGCTTGGAGTCTGCTGGACCACTTGACATCTGTATGCTGACACAGAGACAGTGAGAGGAACAGGGCCAAGATGCTACATGACAGTTTGGCACCAATTTGATAGATGATAAAAATTGTTAAGTAGATTAAAGGTTGGAGGGCTGCAATGGGAAGGTGGCCAAGAGCAGAGACAGTAGCCCTACAAGACTCTGGCTGCTTCAGTCACTGGGGGAGGCACAGATCTCCCTTTCAAACTGCAGAAATCATCAGCAATGTGGGAGCCATGGAGGTACGACTCACGCCGTGAGCTTCCTGTTGCCCACTGTGGAGACTCTCATTGATCTGCTACTTGTGTAGGACATACAGAGTATGCAGAAGATCAATAAAAATAAGCAAAAATTATCTTTCGCTTGCATTCTGCATCTTAGATAAAAATACAGTTTGCCATCATCAAGTCAAAATCCTTGATTTCTTCTGTCCTACTCCATCAAATTGAAAATTCTACCTCTACAACATCTCTGGACTAAGTCCCTGTGGTCCCCATCATCTGTTTGTGTGGCCTTATTTCAAGTTGTGGTCACTTTGAACCTGGCCCCTTCCTGTGGATGCAGTGCATCTCTTTGCCTCAGGTCTTCTTTCTTAAAGTCATCATCTACCTTGGTATCACTCCAGAACTCTGTTGGGGTTCAAGGCTGCCCACAAGATAGAGCCTGCATTGAAAACTGCAATGTAAAACCCAAAGCACCCTGCCTTGTACCTAGATCTCCAGTTTCATCTCCCCTCCCTGCACTGCCACCCCAGATGTGGAAACATCTGCATTTCTCCAAAACTCTTCTGCCTTGCTTATGCAACTGTCTCTGTCTAGAATGCTCTTTCTTCTCCTGGTGAATATGGCACTTGGTTTTCTGGCTATTTATCATAGATGCAGCTACCTCTGTGGCAATGGGTTCTCACCTTCCTAACTCGGTGACTCGTTAATACTGTTCCTCATGTTGTGCTGACCCCAATCATAAAATTATCTTGTGGGTACTTCATAACTATAATTTTGCTACTGTTATGAATCATAATGTAAATATCTTATACTCAGGCTATCTGACATGCCATCCCTGTGAGGGGGCATTCAAGCCCCCAAAGGGGCTGTGACCCACAGGTCGAGCCCCCAAAGGGGCTGTGACCCACAGGTCGAGCCCCCAAAGGGGCTGTGACTCACAGGTTGAGAGCCACTGTTCTCTCACTCACTTCGACACTCTTTGCCACTGGGCATTGGAGCCTTCGTTGGGTTTTGTCCAGAGTTCAGATGAGGCACACCCATCACAGTTCTGTGTCCGCATGCTCACTCTCTCCACACCAATTATCTGACCATTGAGAAGCAATGTGCCCAACACCTTCTTGATGCCCCACACCTTCCACGAAGCTGGTCTAAGTAGTCAGTCAAGACTTCTTGCCAAATACAATAGATAAAGAAAACAATGTTTGCTTCCTTACCTAAAGCCTTGTCAGGTTCACTAGACTGAGATAAAAGATTATAAAATGGAACAAGCAATTATTTGTGAAATAATGAAAATATTGCATCTATCTTCAAGGTAAAGCACTTAAAATAAAGTTTAAATGTTTATTTGGTCTGCTTTTGGCTAAGCGCAGATGGTCTTCGGCAAACAAAGTGTTTGTGTTTTCTGGTGCTGTAGGTAACCCTGTGAAAAGTCTTAGTGATAATGTTGGAGTTTTGTATTTAGTGCTAAGAATCGCATAGAGCTCAGGATACTGATACTTTTAGCTAGGAGTCAGGTACTCTTCAGGGAAATATGTATGGCTGGGACTGAAGAGATGGCTCAGCAGTAAAGAGTGCTTGCTGTTCTTCCAGAAAACATGAGTTCTGCTCCAAGGATGGAAGTTGGGCAGGGTCACAACTATCTGTAACACCCTCTACTGATGTTGGTGGATACACACACACATACATACATAATAAGTTATTTTTAATGTTTATGGCTGCTACATTCTCAGGCTGGTATCCCTAGCCATTGACAGAATCCATATCTTAGAATCTAATAGCCAACATGGTGGTATTAAGTATAAATCTTTTGGGAAGGAATTAAATCCTGAGAACCCCAGCTTCATGGGTGGGATTAGTACCATTTTAGAAAAGGCAAACTCTCTCATGTCCGTCTCCCATGTGACACTGCAACATGAAGGAACTACCTTTAGGCAGAAAGCACACCTTCACGAGAATTTGTACCTTGCTGATACCTTCATTGGTCAGCCTCAGAAATGTAAGGGTTAAGAGTGGGTCATTTGTGAACTGCAGTCTAAGCATTTCTTTATGCCTGACTAGAGGAAGATGGAGAGTATGCCAACAATTCAAGAAGGTTGAGTCTAAACTCAAAATGAAGTCCAAGGCAATTCTTTACAAAGTGAGTGAGGTTCAACACAAAAGATGTGCAAATACAAACTTCTCCAAGGGCAATTATAGTTACATTACAAACATATACCATGAATAATAAACTCAACAGGTTGAATGTATATATTTTGCATAATAAAAGAAAAACTGTTCTTAATTTGAGGGTAGGGGAGGTGACAATGGAAGGAACTAAAGGGAGAGGACTTGGGAGGACCTGGAGGGAGGAAAAGAAAGGGAGAAAGGTCATTTTATTTTAATTCAAAATGTACATAAAATATGCTGCGACATTTTTGCATCCCTAAATTTTAGATCAAGTTCAAAGGTCATTGATAATGAATCAGAGGCCAGACCTAAGTCTGTGCAGTTGCCTCCAGCTGTGGTCTTAGCTCTCAGTTCTTATCAGTAGATTAATTATCATTGAAACCAGGAAAGAAGTTGAACCCTGTGTTTCTGTAAAACCTGAGCTGAAATAAAGATCTGGAACATTTTAGAAATTGTTGATAAAATTTTTACAGCAGAGAGTGCTAGTAAGAAAGATTATCAGGTTTCATCTATTACAGATTTTCTTTAAAAGTTCTTCTTGCTAAATGAAAAAACTGCCAAAACAAATTTATCCATACTTGACCACTTGCAGATTCTCTCCCAGGCACCTAGAATCCATCTGAAGACAAACCACGCGAATGCATGTGAGTGTGGTTCGGAGTATTTGAACTGTTTAACTACACTGCTGCTGACACTTCTTGATCATCTATAAAAACCTAGGAGGCTGTAAGACTTAGAAAACCAGTGTAACCCAAACAGCAGAGGAGAGGGTGGAGGCAACTTAAAAATTATAAGTTGTTCAAAAAAACTGTCTTGGATCAATGTGAGAGGAAAATCTGAGAACATTTTCTTTAAAAGAAATAAATAAAAGGAAACTGAGCATGGCGGCTTCAGAGCTCAATTTGTGCCTAACTCTTTGTGTGGGATTTTTCATTCCAACTTGTACCTCCCAGGACCAGCAAAATAGCAATCTCTAAATCATGTTCATCTTCTGAGAATAACACGTAATAAACAGCCCTCCTTAAGGAGATACGCAAGCCAGGGCAAAACAAACTGTGTATCTCTCTTCCTTCAAATACAAAATGTTTATACAGATACTATCTAATGAAAACAAACACGAGCTGGCCACCTTGCTAGGGAAAAGAGGATGTGGGAGAGGAGCGTGTGGCTTAGGAATGAGAACGAGTCCAGAGAAGTTTATAACCGCTACTCACTGCACACATTTTAAGTACGGCTCTTCTTCCTGCTGTAGCTTTGGCTGATCGGTACCATTTCTTCTGGACACTGTCACACATGGAGTAAGTTTGAGTACGAGTTCCCCACAGCTGAGATATTAGCCAAGAAAATAGCCATGCCCCTGCTTTAGCAACTTCATGATTTTCATGGCTAATATGGCATCTGAGAGACACTTCATTATATTTCTTTTCCAGATTGCTCTACATCTTTAGGTGCCCAACTAGACTGAGATCTGATAGATTCCTCCAGACAAGTCTTAGAAAAGTGCCTGTCTCTAGATTAACAGTCTTGCATAGATTGTCTTACCACCTTCTTGTCTTTTTCTAAGCATTCTCAGTAATTTCAGAGCCAGGGAAGATGGGAGATGTTACCACTGTTTTGCTATGCCCTGAAGAAAAGACAGGGAACAACAGATCAGCAGAAGCTCCACTTTGGAGCCCTGTGTGTTCACAGCAGGCACTCTGCGGTTCTCTGGAGACTGCCAGAAGCTGTGAGGTGCAAGAGAAAACAGCGAGATGACTGGCTATTCTCTGAACAGAAAGTAGGTGTTTCTATGGGACCACTGTAATTCCTTTAGCCACCCGTAAGGCTGCACTTCCTGGTTCTGATGCAGGCCAGCGCATGTATCCCAGGTGCACAGCACGAGTCGCCTGCCATCTGCGTCACCAGCGTCTGACGTAAAACCCCCATACGCAGGGCGCAGCGTCGCCGTCATCAGCGTCTGACGTGAGCATGCCTTTTCCCCCTCATGCGCATGTGCTGGGAAACCTTTAAAAGCTAAAGGCGCCATTCCCGCGCTCTCTTCCTCCCCTTCTGTTCACCGTTTCACCGAGCTCGTCTGCACAAATCTTCTTAATAAACTTATACACGTGGGTTTGTTC
>LOJH01004196.1:6157-25482 GCA_001685095.1 Ellobius talpinus | reverse complement strand
CACACACACACACACACACACACACACACACACACACTTTGAGAAGCTATTTGGCAAGGCATTTTGTTTTTCACATTTGTGAAGAGCAGCCTAACAGTGTTCTTACTGTAAGGCGGCCTGAAAGTGATCATTCTCCTGTACTTTTCTAGGACAAATTTATTTTCCCTATATGCTTTTGTTGGCTAGCAGCTCTGGCATGACCTGACTGACAATAAGCCAGAAGATCTGAGTTTGGGAAAAATGCATGGTTCTCAAGCCTTGGCACAGGAGCTGGTAAGAGCAGACCAACACCATGCATTCAAGCAGAAACCCGTGTGTCAGATCTGCTCAACTCACCAAAGAGCCCCACTGACATCAGAGAAAGAAGCCAGCAAAACGGGGAAAAACAAACATCCAAGGTCTTCAATGTTAAGACAATGAAATAGTTGCCCCAAGTATTTCTTAGCATAGTTAGCTGATAAACAGATGAGGTGGTTGTAGGCTCTGCTGTTCTCACGATCGCTGTTCCAAACACAATTCCAAAAAGGTCCCTTTTGATGCTTCCCTTTGCACAGCGAAGAGGGGGAGCTGTGTGTGGTCCGTCATAGAAATCTGATTTGGGTATCAGCATTTGGAATTGATCTTTGAATCTTATACTGCCAAGTTCACTCACAGGCAATGCTTAAAAGAATTTAAAATATTACATCCTGGGTCAGGGATTCCTAGGCTTTTTCCACATAACCCTTTTCTCCCAAAAACTGTTTTTAAGTATCTGGGCAGCTAAGTCTATAAAATAGGTATACAAATCAAACACTGAATGACTAAAGACAGAAATTTCTTTAAAATTAATTACTCTGAGGATGGGAAGATATGCATGCAGCAAAAGACATTCTGGACATGACAGGGTCATCACAGTCACAATCTTATGGAAGCTATCATTATCTGCACAAGATGGGGCCCACCCACATCCCCCATGGATAGGAGTCCCTGAGGCCTCCCTTCACACAGGCCCACTGGCAGTTAATGTTTGCCAGGAGGCTTGTTTTCTTTACTGGTGTAATCATCTGCCCACGTTCCAACAAACCACCTCCCAACCAAGCTTCTCCAACTCGCAGGTCAAACAACAGAAAAGGCAGGAAGGTAGGAGGGTCCTTTGTTGGAGACAATAGAAGTTTCAGTGGAGAGAAGGGAGGGGAGGAAAGGGTATGAAAACAATGGCAATTCATCATTTTATGAAACTGCCAAGCAATTAAAATTCCTTAGTTTGGGATAGATATGCTTAATTATTTTTATATAAATAATTAAATGTTAGCTGGATATTTGGTACTACAGGATGTAGAACATCTTCAACATTTTTCAAAGTTAAGTGATATTTTGATTTTAGCATCATTAATGCTGGGAACAATGCTTTGTATAAATACATAGTTACAAAATGGCAGAATCATATTTAAGGACATTTAAAATTTTGTTGGAAATTCTGTCCTAATATAACCTGAGATTCATTAAATGATGTTTTATGAAACTCAAATCAGCCATTCAAACAGCAATATTTTCAATCAAACATTCTAACTCAATACAACCGAAAGATATATGATTTGATACACAGGAATGACAGTAGGAAAATGTGTCTAAAAATTGTCTTTTCTATAATTAAATTATTAAGTGTCTACAAGAACAGAAGACTCTTGCATGTATAATATAAATACTGCAATTAATAATATGAAATAGTGTTTAAAGCCGTGTTCTCTGCTCTCTAATAGGGAGTGAATGTAGCAAGATATGGAAGAATGAGAGCAGTTGTTCTAAAGCCAAAGGAAATGAAATACCAAATACAAAAACAAGAAATGAGAACATAAAACCGATTGGGATGAAGAAGGCAGCAGTTCTTGTTTTTGGAGAAAATGTCAATCCCCTTGGGGAACAATGGTTGAATGCTGGCTGCCTCATTTTTACTGGAGACAAATATTTTAAAATATTGGCATCAAATAGCGTAGTGTTGCATTTGAAAGCATGGGAGATTTGAAACTTGAAAATGGATCAATGCTAACTGGGAGGTAGGCTCATCGTGTAGGACACCAGTTCTTTTGCTATGGCCCATTAGCACAAATTACCTATGGCTCCACTAAAATGAAGTTGCAATGTGTAGATGTTTCCCTTACCAGGAACATATTTGGGAGGAAGAAATAAGTAGTCCTGAGTTTTTATTCGCTCACCATTTCTTTAGTTTGTGAACATCATAGTAAATGTGAAGCATATTTACGTGAGTCGTGAGTAATCTTCTAGAATGTCCAAAGTAGATCCTGCTGACCTCGCACTGACACCATGCAAGGAAATACTGTAGCTACACTTCCCTGCTCACCAGAGACACTGTGCACTGCGCTTGGCTCAGGAAGCAAGGAATTACGATGCTGGATCCATCCCGAGCTAGGCGGATCAAGGAGCGATGCTTCCCTGAGGATGATTCGTTTGAGTTCCACAATCATGCCATCCTCTATTCATCTGCCATCAAGTTCACACGCCCTCCCGCAGAACAATTCCCCTGCTGCACGTTCCATTCTGAAGTTAGGCCCTCATGGGAACAGAGGGAATCCTGCCGACTCCTGAAGGGTGGCATGCTCCTTTTCGTCACCACGGTTGACACATTACAATGTGTCATCTCCTCACTTGTCCTCCACCATGAACCCGAAAGAGTCTCCCTGACATCTGAAGCCAGAGTCTCTCTTTGGTAAATTGTGTTCTCAATGTCAGACCCACAGTGGCGATCAATAACTTTTGTTGAATGAGACCAATGAACAATGAATGTAGGAAGAATGGTATGGATGATTGGAGTGTGGAAGAAAAGACTAACGATTATTCATAGCCAACCGCAAATATTTTATTCAATCAAGGAAATATTACATCTCACCTTCCATGAGTTATCAAAAGAGTGTTATGAATAGAGACAGGCCATCCTCAACAAACACCACAGGGCCTTCCTGCATCATTCAAGAATGAGTCTAGTCATCACGGGAAGCCACCAGGGTACCTGTATAAAGAAAGACCATTAAGAAGGGTAATTACTTTGCCTCTACAAAGATAGGAGTAGGCACTCAGATGATCTCTCCTGATAATTATTGGGATTTTTTATTATCTCTGAAAACAATACTTAAGGCAATTAGAAAACACATCCGAGGCTACAAAAATATCAAAGAGATGAATGATTGACACAGATGTTATATTGAAAAGGCAATTATCATTGATATACTGTGAAGTTAGAGAAACGTCACAAGCCCTGTCACATACCACATTTCTTACATCTTCTCCTGTTCAAAATAAAGCATTGAAAATACAGCTCCCTCTGTGTGAGTATTGTGGTTGCTTGGGTTCTGTTAAGACAGAATAACTAGTAAAACTGATAAATGTCCTACAAAGTGAAACAAAGCATGTGGCCAGGTACAAAAGCTGTGGTTGCAGTGTGGTTTGGCCTCCCTGAAGTGCACCTTGCAACTGAATCACTGCTATAAGATATAAAGGGGTAGGAGCATCTTCAGATGTTGGTTAATTCACTCGTCCAATTAATGAACTAAAAGGTAGGCAGGTCATCACCAGGGTGGACCATTTCTAAAGGTCAGTTTGCCTGTGACCCACCACACGTTGAGATCTCTCCTCATCTCCTCACACCACTTGGACTGCCATCAAGAAAGCCGTTCCCAGAGGTGACCCTTCCAAACTTCAGCAGAACTACGACAAAAAACAAAGCCTTTTCTTTGTAACTTACCTAATCTGTGGCACTGTTGTTAGCAACCAAAAATGGATTGAGACAGAAACCATAATAAATAATTCAGGTGCAGAGTCAAGAACAGTTGTGCAATAAACATGGACTAAAAAAGAGAACATCTGGGCTCTGAGGAGGGAGACTCAACTTGACTGTGAGGGAGATAGTTTAGCAACTTAATGTGCTAAACCAGTGGTTCTTAATCAGAGATGATTCTGTCCCATAGGGCACATTTGGCAACATTGAAGGCATTTTTAATTGCCACAGTTGACAGCTAGGGGTCAGAAGGCAGGGCTGCTGCTGAGCAGTCTACACACAACAGAGACTCCCCAGAACAAAGAATTATCTGGCTCAGATTTTCAATACTGTCAATGCTGAGAAACAAATACATCCAAAAAAAGTGATATTGGAATTTAATTAAAGACATGATTTTTAAAACAGCATTTAAAGCTTCCTCTCAACCACACATGGATTGAGAGTTTATTAGAATATTGTGTTCTATTTGGAGCAACAGCCTTACCAGCATTCATGACTATGTCTTTATGATCTGCCTGGTCTCAAGATTCCATTTATGCAAGAAGCATTTTGCTATTCACTTGTCTGTCCCTATGACAGACACAAGTCGTGGCCTGTCTTGAAGCTGAATTCCATGTCTTGGGATAATGTCAAGGTATTTTTAAATTCCTGTATTTTTAAAAAATGTTTCCAAGATGCATTGTTTGATAAACAGATAAGTAAAAAATTTGAATAACATTAAGTGGAATGTTCTGAATAATTAAGTCAATTCCCAATTATGCACTAAAAGAAAATCTCTGGAAGTCAAAATACATAGATGAATATCAAATACACTTAAAAAACACAGATGCCACAAAACTCTCAGTGAATGAGCCAAGACTCTTACATTACCAACATAAAATTATCGCAAAGGCCCAACATGTTTTTAAAATACGCATTTCATAGTTAGAAAAGTGGTAAGATGTGAAGAGTGGAGGATTCCAAAACAAACAAACAAGGTCCAGGTCACTTTAGAGTCGCCGACGTTCAGAAAGTGAATATGGCTCTGTGTGAAGCTAGAAGTGACCGTCTAGAGAGAGACTGACAAGCAGGCTTCTGTGGTAAGGAGAGCTTGTTTCCTGAGGCTGCACAGAGTGAAATGACACGCTGGGACCATTTTGTGTGGTCCTGTTCATATTTCCACACAAGAGGCAAGGTTCTGATCCGCATACACTTTACTGCCAAATATGACAAACTGTGACTTTAAGCATATATATTGTTTATTATTTAAATTTCAAAACAAGTATTACATTCAGAATAAAAACCACATACTGGTAAAGTATTTTTTAAGTACAGCCTGTGTGTGCAGACATAGTTTCAGTCTAAGTATCCTCTAAATGCTCTTTGATGAAAAGATTTAGTTGAAAATATTTTAACTTGTTAACCAACCTGTGCATTCACAAATGCATGGGATTCCACCTTGGTAGTGTGTAGGCGGAGAGCTAAAAGGGTAAAATGTGTATTATTGTCATGGAATAGAACCTAGAGATGGAGAACATTTAGGGAAATCTAGGGAAAAAACTTTTCAGTCCCTCAGTCAATTTATTTCAGTCTCTTAACCAATGAAATCGTTTCCCAGAAATATCAATGTAAAATTAAGATCTTATCAGAACTTCCTTCCTGGGCCCTGGAGAGAAGTGAGATGTGACTGGGTCAGCCTCTGGATCACTGGGAATTGCTCATGTTCAGCATGTGGCCAATACTACTGTTCTGGGAAACTGTTATTGTCACCGTGCCATCAAACATGGCAGTCATCATTCCTGTCTACATGGCCCATCTCCTCATGTGGCACTCCCTGTGAGACAAATGTCAGACTCTATCATTTTGTCCTTTCTGTCTTTAAAGTTCTTTTTTCCCACCTTTCCCCACATGCTACATTCTCACTTCCTCTCCAGACAGATCTTTTCACTCTTGAATTCTTTCTTCCAAAGATGGGTATCCCACAGTCTACTGGAGTCTACTGCTTGCAAGCTGGAGAACTAAAAAGTCAGTGTTAGAATTTAATCTAAGTCCAAAAGCTTGAGAAGCAGCATCAGGCTAACAGCGAAAGTACCAATGTGCCTCCAAAGGCACAAAGCCAGGAGTGCCAGTGTCGAGGTGGAAGGAGAGAAGACGTCCCATTACCCCACCCATCAGTGGACTAGATGACACCCATCTCTATTTAGGAGGGTAGAGTCCATTCCTAGTCTACTATTTCAAATGCTACTCTCTTCTGGAAAGACTCTCAGAGATAGATGTTTCCTCCACAGGTTCATGTATAGAATATTTGATCCCCAGCTACTGGTGCCATTTTGAGAGTTGGCTGAAACTTTGGGGACATGGAATCTTGCTGGAGGCTGTGGGTCACTGGGCATATGACTTGGAAGATAATATGAGGCTTCCACTTCCCCTTTGCTTTGTGTTTCCCGTACACAAGGTGAAGAAGCTCTTCCACTGTACACTCCTTTATGCTTTGATTTCTCTCCCTTCTTTTCCTCCTTCCTCCCCACTGTCTTCTATTCCAACACTATACCATCATAATCATAAGCTTTTAATATGTCTAATATTTATTTATTTTCAAACATTTTTTTCATAAGCTCCAGGGAGCCAATTGGACGTATCTAAACGGACCAGACTCACCCAGAATAAGTATCATTTAATTCTTCCCTTATCACTCCTGGTCTCAGGAACCCCTGGGAAATTACTCCTCCACCTCCCCCCCAAATCCCCTCTATCTACCATCTTGGGACTCTCCTCCCTTAATCACAAGGATCCAAAATTTTTTCCAGACATAATTTTCTGCCTTTCCAGCATCTTGCGAGCTCCAAGCTGCCAGCCAGCCAATTCCACAGAGACTGGAAAAAAACACAAAGTAATCAGCCACCCCAGGACATGGTCAAGCATCTCAACTCTCCAATGCTCACAAAATCAGCAAAAATCAGTCTTGAGAGACCTGACAACATCCACAAAATCAGCAGGAAGCAGTCACAAGAGACTTTATGATGCCCCATTCCCACCCATTAAAGACCCCAAACTCCCAAATTTTATAATAAACAAGAGTGGAATGTAATGATTCAGCCACACAACATGGCTGATACTTCCGCTCAGCTTCATGGGCTCTTGCGCGCATGTGTGAACTCTGTCATCTGCGTATGATGTAACCACGCCATCCTCCTGTGTGCATGCACTAGGCAGCCCTTAAAAGCTAGAAGCCCTCTCTTTCTGTACACCGACCTTCACCAGGCCTGCACACATACATCCCAATAAACTCCTAAGAGGGTTTGTTGCGTGTTTTGTGTTTCCTTCTCACTTGCACCAAGTAATTTCAACAGGGCCAAGCAAGCACGGTATCCCCTGCCTGAAGGGGCTCTAGCCTGCCTGGCCCTGGCACACATGATCCTGGCCAACCTTCTCTCCCATTCCCTCTGCCTTGCTAAAGTCATTAGATTATGTTCCAAAAGGTAGCCACCAAGGTCTACTCCCTTATTTGGATACTTCCTCCTCCTGAAGCTGATGCTCAAGATCCAACTCTGAAATATTAAAGTCCAATAATCAACGACCACTTTGGTTTGTCTAATTAACATACCCAATCAAACACCACCACTTGCTAGTCCACTTGAACACAAACCTCCCTCCCCCTTTTCTCTTCTTAAAAATTATACCTGCACGAGCACTGACTGTTGTTTTTCTGCCAGAGTCAGAAGGCAGTCACTTCAACTTTTCTTTCCCACTCTGTGAAAACAGATGTTTGGGTGGAGTTTGTGCCTATTCCAGGATCCAGGGTCCCTGTGCAGGGGGTCTTCTTAACTGGTGTTGAGAGTCAGACAAGCCAGTAACCCTCCAACCCTTCTGGTGCTTGATTCCCTCTTCCAACAGCAACTGATTGGTAAATCCCCCACCCTAGCTGTCCTAAACAGTCCCAGATTTTTGGGTGACAGCTGATAGACTGCTTGGTGTCCCTGCTCCGTCTTATGGGGTTGGAGAGACTGTACCCACTAGGATCTTCACTGGTTAAGGTGGACTTCCATGGACCGACTGTGAGCCAGGCATATTCCATAAAGTCTGGCTTAGATGGCTTCCCATTTTCACTCTTGGTGGTCGCTCTGCCAGAAGCCAGCGCCCTTTCCCCCTCCTAAAAAACCTGTCCACAGATCCCAGATTCATCCTCTGATTCACTGGGGTCCCTCTTTTGGTGACAGAGCCTGGGGGATGACCCACTCACTCCCAAATACCTCTCTTCTTGTATTTGGGTGGAAGCTCCACCTCACCCCCTCCTCTCTTTCTTCACACCCCACCCCCTTTCACTTCTTTTCCCCTCCCCCAGCTGCTCAAGACCTACTAGGTATTTAAGACCTTAGGTGATTTCTCCTTCCCCCAGAGATCACCCAGGAGTTGTTTTGCTCAGATTAAACCTGATCTTACAAATGTATCAGCAAAGAGACTTAAGATCAGGGCATGGAAAGCTTTCATCTGGGGAACTGGCCAGGGCAGAACTGAGTTTTCCCCACCAGCCCTGGCCATGTGGGAAAAACCTGTCTCACACTCCCCCTTTGCCAGACTCATCAGCTTTTGGCCTGGTAAATTGCCCATTCCAAGTCACCACCTCACCACCTTTAGGGGTCCAGGACCCCTCTTGATTTTGGGCTACCATTTCAAAGACACTACTGTGCCAGAAGCCCAACCCATTACCAGAGCAAAGACTTTGTCTTTGTTCTGTGGGACCCCTTCTTCTGAAGACGGTCTGCTCAAGGGCACTTCCCCCACACACTCCTTTCCCCCTCTCCCCCCAGCACACCCTGTGCCTTAGTCTTCAGTGCCCAGCACAGGCTTGGAATTGGCCAGCACCAAGTCTAAATTCGATCCCCAGTTGCTGCAGTTCTTCAAATTCACCCAGGATTCTTGAGCTCTGCAAGTCCGTTCCTTCCCCTCCCCTACTCTCTGCTTCTGCCTGCCCTCCCACCATGTCTTGTCTTGCTCTTCTGTTTGTTACAACATGTAACATGCCATCTGTAATCTCCACATGGCTCTTGCCCCTTACTCCTTCCCTCCCTCCCTCCCCCCACAGGCACCGCAGCTGGCTTTCCCCTCCATACAGGGATGGCATGTGTTCATTTGTTGTGAGATGAGGACAGCACTGAGTCAGTCACCCTCTGCCTCCCTCTGGGGATGTAACTTAGCATGCTGGAGCCAGTGTCCTGTGAGGGGGTGCTATGGGCATCCTCACTGCAGGGTCCTCCCTCTACCTGGAAACATCCACCCTACCCCATCTAGAAAGAAAATGATTTTCTTGAACTATTTAAGTCCTTATCACCTTGCAAGGTTTGAAATAAATTACTTAGTTCTTGAGCTGTTAACCCAATTGTGGACCATAGCCACTTAATATCTCCCAGCAAATTTTGAAAACCATTAAGAGTTCATAATTGATCTCTCTTGATTTGTACTTTCTGTGGTTGAACTTTCCGCATACCTATCTTATATCCTGGGTAATTAATAGAATCACCTATTTATGTTTTTTCAGGAGCAATTTGTAATCCCTAACAACACAAATTTTTATTAATTTCTTCAAACATTTTTTCCAAAGATACCTGCGTCTGAATCACCTAGTAAGATATTATCTATATAATAGTATTATAGAGTAAGGAAATTGTTTCTGAATTATTTGTACAACAACAGCTGTTGTGCAAATTATTGGTACAAGTTAAGGCTGTTTAATATCCCTTATGGAAAAATTTTCCACTGATACCTTTTAACAGGAATTATAAGTAGGCACTGTGAAATTTTTCTCTATCCTGTTCTGGTAAAGGTATAGTAAAGGTGAAATCTTTTAAATCTATCACTATAATAGACCATCCTTTAGTTAATAAAAAAAGGCAAGGGAATTCAAGGTTGCAAAACGTAGACAGAAGTTTCTGGCCTGCCAGCAGCTCCTAAATAGACACACTGAGGTTTATATTAATTATAAATGTTCAGCCAATAGCTCAGGCTTTTTACTAACTAGCTCTTTCATTTTAAATTTATCATATTCCTTAATTATGTTCTTCCATATAGCAGTACTTTTATTAGCAGGACACACTTATCTCCTGTTCCCTCTGCATCTGTCTGTCAACTTCAGACTCTGCCATTCTTCTTCCCAGAATTTTCCTAGTCCAGCTCTCCTGCCTAACCTTATTCTGTTCAGCTATTGGTCAGTCAGCTTCTTTATTAAACCAATCACAATGACATATATTCACATGGTGTAATTTAATGGAATATTCCACAGAAATAAAAAGTCCATTGGCTGGAAGACCTTATTAATAGCTCTTAGATCTGTTACCATTCTCCATTTTCCAGATTTCTTCTTAATGACAAATATATGAGAATTCCAAGGACTGATTGATTTTTTTCAATATTTTGACATTTAGCTGATTCTATACCAGCTGTTCTAGTGCCCGTAATTTTTCTAATGTCAAAGGCCATTGTTCCATCTAGATAGGTTTGTCTGTTAATTATTTTAAAGGTAGGGTTGTTGGCACCTTTGAAAGAGTGGCAGCTATTGTGTCCTGCTTACATACATCATGATAGTTCTTGATTATACCTCTTAATATTTTTATTTTAATATTTAATATTTTAATATTTTTCTCAGAAGAATTCTTTATTTTACAGTTTCTTTCTGAGAATGAAAGAGCTTTAATCTGTTTTTATCCATTGTTTTAACAAATAACATCCCCATAAATTAATTAAATTAACTCTAACCCTTTAATTTACCTACCTGTCCTTCTGGCTCTATATACTTTACCATCTTGTATTTTGTTTTACCTGAGATAAAGTTCCAATTCCTAGAAACTACTTTCCTCCTGAAGAGGCCAATCTGATGCCAAAATTTTGGTGAAATTATTATTACATCCATGCCTGAGTCAACCAAACTTTGAATTACAATGCCATTAAGTTGTATTTTTAGTGTTGGGCTTTGATCATTTATAGAAGTTTTCAAAAAAACAGTTGTTTAATGTTCTTTCCTGAAAATTTTGTTTTGTCTATTAAAGCTGTTCTGTCATCCAGAGCAGTATGGTTTTTAACAAAAAGCATTAAGTCTTTTAATTGCTCTGTGGATGAGTTTCTCTAATGCTGACAGAGAACAATGTAATCAAATTTGATATTGGAGCCTGTAAGAGGCCCCCAAGGGATTTCCCAATGACAAAGGGTTACCTTGTCTGTCCCTTGTTGATATGCATCCATTAATCCAATGCCAGTCTTTGCCACACCTTCTACATACTCCAGAAGATTGAGGCCTTCTGTTTGGATTATTTCTAGAAAAAAAACATTTTTTCTAGGAAAGTCTTGCCTACAATCCCTTTTCATCTCACCGTGTTTACCACAATTAAAACATCTGATTTTTTTTATTTTTCTTAAACTTTTTAGAAATCACTTCCCCTACTAAAGAATAGTATGAGTATCTCATCACAGGTATGAGATCTAGTAACAGCTGTATTTTTAATTCATTCATCTTTGGGTGGTGATCTTGCTTTTAAAGACCTAATCATCTTTTCTCATTCTGTTATAGCATTTTTAAAAGTCAAAGATTCAATTAATGCTTGAAATTACCTGGCACAAGTAAGAAGGAACCACGGAACACACAACCAACCCGCTTAGGAGTTTATGGGGGGAGGGGTGTAGAGGCCTGGGGAAGATCAGTGTGCAGAGAAAACGAGAGAGGGCTGAAGATGGTGCCTTCAGCCTTTAAGGGCTGCCTAGAGCATGCATACAGGGGGACGGCATGGTTACATCATATGCGGATGACAGAGCTCACACATGCACGTAGGGCTCATGCAGCTGCATCATACGTAGATGATGCAATCATGATGCATGTCGGTCATGCAGGGTCCTTTAAGATTCCCAGGGCCGTTAGGCACTTCTGCCTGAGGGCCTGCCTGCCTGCGCATATGTGACCCTGGAACCTGGAAGTGTCAGCCATGCTGTGTGGCTAAAATCATTACAATACTTGTCTAACTTCTGGGTCTCATATTATTCTATTTACAGCTAAAGTCAATCTTTGTAAAAATTCAGTGAAAGCATCTTTTGGGCCTGGTGTAATTTTTGTAAATGATTCAGTCATCTTTCCTGACTCTTCAACCTTATCCCAAGCACTCAAAACTGATATAAGACATAGGGCCGAGATGTGATGATCAAATCCCAGCTGTCTTTGAAAATCAGCATACTGGCCTTCACCAAGAAACTGGTCTTGGGAAATACCAATGCCTCTAGCTCTATTTTGTTGTTCTATGGCTCTGGCTTTCTCTTCCCACCATGTATTTCATTGTAACTGAGGACCAGCTTTCAATATTGCTGCAGCCAAATCTTTCCAGTCTTGGGAGATTCAGTTTCCCATGAATGTAACATTGACATCACATAAAGTAAATGTATACCATATGAAATGACTGCTTCCTTAAATCTCAAATCTAACATTTCTGCAGCTAACTTCTGCATAGCCTTGTCGTCATTCTTGTATGGTAACTGATAAACTCCGGTTAGTTTTCAAGTAAACTTGGGCCACTCCTCTTCAGTTTTGTCATGCAATGGTGAGGTAGCCTCTGCTCTAATTTCCTCTGTCTCTGTGTGAATACTTTTTCTTAGTTTCATTAGTAGATCTCTCTAAGGATTGTATAATATCAAGTTTTCATATTTAGCACAGACATCAAATCACTTTTTAAGAGTAAAACATGAATTGCCAAACTGAAAATTATGTCAATCTAAACTGAGCATCCCTTCATTTAATTTTTTTCATTTTCAAATGTGTATGTGTGTGCACGCATGTGAGGGTATTTTTAAAATAAAACTGAATTTCCCACTTAAGAATTCCTTGGTGTCTCACCATATCTTCTGACTTTTCAGTTTTCCACAGCAGCAGCAGTGACATTCTCAGGGGTGGGTAGCCAGCTGCAGGGGCATTGCTCAGCTGTGTGGGTGGGGCAGCACCTGGGCTAACTCCAGTCATCTGAGGCACTTGTGCTGCTAAGAAGTGAGGAGCCTAACAGGGAAGAACCATTAGGCAAGCAGCTGCCATGGGGTGTCCAAACAACCAGGCTAGCTGCTGTGCTGCACAGGCCACACCCAAGGCACCTACATCTGTCCTCAAGCAGCCTGGGGCTGAGAGCACAATTGCACTGTGCCACAATGGCACTGTGCTACAGTGGCACTGTGCCACAATGGCACTGTGCCACAATGGCACCAAGAAAGGGTAGCTTCAAAAGAAACCATGTGATTTCACCAAGCTCTGGATACCAAATGAAGCATTGACCTAGAGTATCCTATTATTAATTAAAACTCAGGAGTCAGATATTGGCATTAAAAACTAGATAGATACAAAAGACAGGGGAGGAATGAACTACCCCTAACTCTCCATGTTTCCAAGATTAAAAAAGACCATGAGCCTCTCTAAGACCCTCTGTATATCTACATGTGCCCCCCATATGGGTCCTCCAAAATCTCTACAGCTAATTCCCTGATTCTGCCCTCTGATTCAAGGTAAACTTTAACATTAGTCTTGGTGTGTCAATATGAACAAATATTCCAGAACACAAACTCTCACTTGGGTCAAGGTCATCCAACAAACTCTGACCTCAACTTCACTGCCTCTTGCTGCTTTCTTTGTGCCTCTCTTCAGAGACCTCTATCAGTCACAGGCCCTCTTGCCACCAATACCCCAGTTGCCAATGCCCCACTCCCACTACTGACTGCTTGTCCCCTTGACCATCCAAGTCCCGCTTTGGGAACCAAAGCCAAGCTCTCTCAAACTTTTCACAGCAAGCCCAGAACCTGTTTCAGACCATCCCCAACCATTTATGTTCCTACAATACCTCAATTCCAAAACCCACCCGCACACCCCACAAAAGACTATTCTGATATAATGGGAGCCTCTCAAATTGTATTCTCACCAACACAACCAGACCCTACTTTCAGATAACAACTGCTCCCCAATTAACCTTATATAACAATCTAAATTTTCCTAGCTCCTCTCAAAATCTCTCAACAGACTCGAGGTAAGTACTCCTGACAACCAACAGCCTAAGTTCTCCCTTCTCCTGCCTAATCCTAAGGGTGGGATCTTTCCCCCTTTCACCGGGATCACTCCTGGTTTCTCTGGTCTTGAAACTACTCTTCTCAACTACCAGGACCATGAATCTAACAGTTTCAAATGTTCATCCAAAAGAAAAAATAATTTTCTAAACTCCTTAACTTCACCTCTGTCCTTAGTCTATTTGTTCCAACAGATTTCAAATCAACTTTAGGTTACTCCAGCAAACTCCAGAACCTGCCCCAACTGTTTCCTCAGAACCTATATCTTTGACCAGCCTCACAGACTACACTTTCCTAGCCTGAAATGGTTCCACAGACCCAGGACATCAACTGACATAGCCTGTTCTTCCCAAATTTGTCCAGCAACTCAGCCTCCTTGGGTCCCATAACAACAACATCCCAATGTCAACAGGAAGTCACCAGAAAGAATGATGCCCACTTACCCACTATTCAGCCACCTATTAATGAAACAAAAAGATGGGAATGAGGGGACTCTAATCAGTCCTGGCCTGGCAAACATGGCTCTGGCAGGCCTTGTCCTTCTTCCCATTCCCTCTGCCTTGCTAAAAAAAACTATAAGATTATGTTCCTAAAGCTAGCCTCAATATCTAGAACCACATTTAGTCACTTCATCCTCCTGAGGCTGTCTATCAAGGTCTAGCTATGAAAGTATTAAAGTCCAGCAATCAAAAGCTCACTTTGGTTCACCTAATTAAGCCCAATTAAAATATGCCACCTGATCCAAGCCCATTCTAACACAGACCTCCCCTTCTCCTTGGAAAATTACACCTGCAAGGTTATTTGCTGCTGCTTTTCTGCCTGAATCAGAAATCAGACACTTTAACTTTTCTTCCCCACTTAACAAAGGATCTCTCTTTGAAAACAGGTATTTGGGTGTAGTTTGTGCCTAATCCAGGATCTAGAAGGGAGACCCCTACTCTACCTTGGTTTCCTTCATTGTCCAAGTGCACAGCACCAAGCAACCATGGTCTGTTCTCCCAAGTGCATGGGATCAAGTGTTGTAGTTTGAATGTAATTGACCACCATAAGCTTACAGGAAGTGGTACTACTAGGAGGTGTGGCCTTTTTGACATATGTGTGGCCATGATGGAGGAAGTGTGTCATTGTGGGGGCAGGTTTTGAAGTTTCTTATGCTCAAGATACTGCTCAATGTCTCAGTTCACTTCCTGTTGCCTGAAAGATCAAGATATAGCTACTTCTGCAGCACCAGGTTTGCCTGCATGCCACCGTGTGTCATCATGATGATAATGGACTAAACTTCTGAAAATGTAAGCCACCCCAATTAAATGTTTTTCCTTTATAAGAGTTGTTGAAGTCATGGTGTCTCTTCACAGCAATAGAAATTCTAACCAAGATTCCAAGAAAGCATGGTCTGTCCTCCCAAGTGCACAGGGCCAAGTAAGCATGGTCCCTGCTTTCAGGACCATTGACAAAAATAATTCTTTCTTCTAATTGTTCTTGTGGGCATTTTGTTCACAGCTATTCACAAGTAACTGCTAAACATATTTTAACAGTTGCTAGAGTATCCACCAGCCTAGTCAAACTTAAAAATAAAATTAACTGCAGCACTCATCCACTGAGTGTTGAATCTCAAGTAATAGTATTTTTCATTTCTGGAATTTCTCTGCAGCTTTTTTCAAATCTACTTTTTTTACTGATGTTACCTTCTTTTTATCTTTATCCATTATTTTGTGTTTTTAATATGCTAATATCACTTCACTTTAATGTGTTGATGACTCTCAACATCAAGTAATCAGTACTTTATTAAAAATAGATTGTTTTCTTACATAATATATCCTGATTATGGTTACCCCCCCACTACTCCTCCCAGTCACCATGACCATGCTCCCATCCAGATTCAGCCTTATTTAGAGTTCTTATTTCTCTTATTTTAAAGTTCTGATGGGTAGTTTTGTTTGCTTACCATTAAATTATTGAAAAAACAGACTCCAACTGGTGGACTGGATTGAGATGCCACAGGACATTGTCCTTTCACTTCAGTACATATCCAGACAAGATATTGACATCAAATGAAAGCAAATAATTAGTTAATTGAGAATAATAAATCTGGAGGTCTTAGAAATAAAGTAAAAACTCAAAGTCTATGATTATAGGTCTAATTGTAAGTCACTCCCAATCATATATCTTATCAAAATCCTAGCCCTCAGTGTTTCAGATTATGACCCTACTTGGAGACAGATTTGTTGCTGATTTGATTAGTAAGTTAGAAGCAAAATCACTCTAAGATAGAGTAACACCTTCATGTACATCTAAATTAATAACCCAATACATTCTGGGTTTCTTTTGCTTTACTTGGGGTTTCACGTTTGGTTTCCTGTTTTGCAGTGTATGTGTGCTAGCCAAGTGCCAAGATTTTTTTTTAATTTCACTTTTTGTGAATGGGTGTTTTGCCTGGGTACATGTCTGAGCAGCACTTGTATATCTAGTACCCAAAGAGGTCTGATCTCAAAAACAAAACTGTCTATGTTTGCTCTGGGTATTTCCTGCATGACTTTTACTATGCTGAAGTTTGTTTTCTTCTATAATGAGTGTGGGTGCTTTATCGTGAAAGTATGTTTAGTTTTGTCAAATGGTTATTGAGTCACTTAAGATAATTATGAGTGTTTTCCTTTCATCTATTAATGTGGTGTACTACAATAAATGATTTTTTTATATGTTGAGTCATCTCTGTATTCTAGAAAAACATTTCATTTGGTTATGGCATATGATCCTTCTAATATGGTTTTGAATTTAGTATTTTGTTGGTTTTAATACCAATATCCATAAGGAACACTAACTTTTGTTTTCTTTAGTTATTTGTTATCAGGGTAATGTTGGCTTCCAAGAGTGATTTAGAATCTGAAGTGATGATTCATCAATTAAGAGTACTTGCTGCTCTTCCAGAGAACCGACATTTGGGTTCTAGTTCCCAGAACCTACATCAGGCAACTCACAACCACCTGTAACCCCACCTCCTGGGGATACAGCAACCTCTCTGTCCGTTGTGGGCACCTGAATATGTACTATACACAGACACATAGACACACACATAAATAAAACTAAAACTAAAAATATTTAAAGGAACTAAGCAATGTTCCTTCTTCAATGATTTTTAAGTTTGAGGATATCAGTTCAACTCGAAGACTTAGCAGATTTCATTAGTGAAACTATTGGGTCCAGAATTTTTCTCTGTGTGGATTTTTTATTATTGATTCAATCTCCTTGTTGTTTCTAAGTCTACTCAGATATTCTGTTTTTATGATGTAGTCTCCGTAGCTTTTATTTCTAAGAATCTGTCCATTTCATCTAGATTATTTTATCTGTTGGTAAAAAGTCATTCAGAAAACTGTCCAATAATCCTATGTGTTTCTATAAAACCCATAATAATGTTTCTGCTTTTATTTCTGAGAATAATTTGAGTCTCTCTTTTTCCTTAGTAAATCTGATGAATCTTTATTCATCAATTTTATTGAACATTGAGGATAACTGGTTTTAGTGTTGCTTAATATTTCCTAAAACAAACTGCAATTTACTCTTCATGTGTTCCCTCCAACTTTTAACCCTTCAATAGAATTGAGTTTCAAGGTATTCTCATCACATAGAACTTCCAGCAAGGCTGCTACGTGGGTGGGAGATGGATGCCTGGGGCCTCCTATTCATCAATAGTCCCCAAATCTTTCCTTATGGATGGACAATTTTGAAGAATGCAGAGTTTATAAGCAACAACATTTCTGTGCAATGAGGTGTGTTCTTTCTTCTAAAGAGGGGAGAGTAGGCTAACACAGCCACCTGTTCCTATACGAAAGAAATCGCAGCTTGCAGTGCCTTGTATAGAGTACCACTCCACTACTCTACCATACAAACATCCTTTGTATGGAACACCACTCCACGAGCTCACCAGAGACACATGGCTAGGCTAACATCACTACTATATTATAGAAATATTATTCCAAGACTTTCCAAGATTTTGTGATTCAACATGTAGAGGAAAAGGAAAAAGAATAAAATTCCTGAATAAAAAAGTTAGAAGTATGTAAACCCTGGACTCACTGGACTGAAAGTTCACACTACATCATGGAATAGAATAATAAAATGTCCATGACTCCTCTACTCATCCAACAAATATTAATTGTCTACCATTATTCCCCTAGTGCTGCCCTAGACACAGAATATACAAAATGAAGATAAAAGGTAAGTCATGGGCTGGCAAGAGGGTCAAGAATAGAAGCACTTCAAGCCTAACAACCTGAGTTCTCTCCCCAGAACCACAACGGAAGAGGTCCTCTGATGACCACACACATGGAGGCATACAGGCCACTGAACTCAGATACACACAATAATAACAATGTATTATTATAATAAATAAGTGACTAAAACATTTTAAAAGCCCCTTTCTCATGAAGGTTGCATAGAGATAGGTCAAAAAGTAGCCACAACAAGTAAGTCATATGGTCTGTACGGAGGTGTAAAGACTATGAAGAAACCATAAAGGGAGGAAGGGAACAAGGAGTGACAGTTGAAAACAAGACGCTGATTCTCTTGAAATCCAACCTCACTGCAGCAAGCAACCCATCATTTCATATAAAACATTGGATCAGTGGCCATACTACCTTGAACACACCTGTTCTCATATACAATATGGAAATTAGTCTTTCTCCACCTGAAGATTCTTTTGATCTTTTTCCTCACTCAATGAAAATATACCAAAATCCTGTGCCCATCACTTACTGTATCAAGACCCTTAATATTTTTTAAAAAGGAGAAAAGAGGAAACCTGAATAAATATCCCTAGCCTTCCCTTAAAGCTGGTGCAATTATTGAACTTATTCTATGAAGGACTTGTTAAAATGCCAAGAGTGCCACAGAAAACACGTCAAATAAAGATTTAAGTTTTCTTTATGAAAAAAAGTGTTTAACGAGGGTTTATGGGGTCTTATAAAAACACCTTAACACCTTATAGACCGATGGAAGAAAGAGCTCTATTTAAGTATCATACCAGACCACCCAATGCTGGTGTCTAGAAGCCTCAAACAGACCCATCCTTGGGAGCCTATGTGGAGACCCTTAATTTTATGATCATTTTAATTGTATTTGGGTTATTACCTCATCCTCCAGAAAACACCTACACCATTTAATAAAAATGAGTGGAGAACACTGTTCTAGTTAAAGTATGCATTAACCAAAAACATAAACTAAGTATGTTTCACCATAAATTAACTGGGTGTTTAGTATTTTACCTTCAAGTTATATTTATTTTCCTATGACACGGTATGCTTCAGTATGTACCAAATCAATGTTCATTGACTTAGCGTTTAGGCAGCCTGTGCTATCTCTAACTCGTACACCTTACACACCTGCCCTATGTTATAAGGTAATAAACACAGCTGGTTAATTCTGCATATACTCTGAATAATCACTAAAAAAGATTACAAATCTTTTTTTAAAGATTTATTTATTTATTATGTATACAACATTCTGCCTCCAT
>LOJH01004195.1:22865-36905 GCA_001685095.1 Ellobius talpinus | reverse complement strand
CCCTCTCTCTCTGGGGAGGGTGGGTGCACCCTCTCTCTCTGGGGAGGGTGGGTGGATACAATGTCTTCCTCAGCAGCTCTCCGTTGTAGTTTTTGAGACAAGGTCTCTCCCTGAATTTGGAGCTCACAGACTTGCCTAAACTGGCTGGCCAGCAGGTAACAGGTTCCCACTGCAGGATTACAAACGTGAGCACACACACTTGTTTTTCTTTATGCGGTGCTGGGGATCTGAACTCAGGTCCTCATGCTGGCCCAGCTAGCCCTCTACCACTGCGCTCTCTCCACAGCCATGGTTCTCTATCTGTAAAATGAAATTTCTGACACAGAACTGAGGTTGGGTGGAGTATGGGAGAAAGCTCGCAAGGGTCTAGTTTGCAAATGGTCATTTCACAATAAGGAGCAGTTGAATCACAAACTCTTTCCCGCAGAATTCAGGAGATGAACCCGTCTCCGCCATGTAAAACACATTTCCACGGGTGGCTCACCCAACCCCACTGGAATATAAGCTCCCCGGGACATAGCAGTTGTCAGAACGGGCAGAGATGGGACACACGGCTCATATGAGTCCTAATGAGTCATCCATTGTGAATAATTGTTCTCGGTTTATTTTGCTCTGAACTATGGGACATATGTCTTGGGAATAAGAAGGTGTCACAGGATTTATGTCCCCATCAAGGTGTCAGGGTTATTATGTCCTCCATACATGTTCTGATTCACTGAAATCACACCACAGGTGAAATAAAGGTTCCATAACCTGACCCAAACAGGGCCACTAACTGGGTAACAAATGTTCAACAGGAGCCTATGAGGGACATTTCTCATTCAAACCACCACAGAAAGGAAGCAGGAAGATGTATGTTTTGATGTTTATAAAATTTAGAACCTAGCCTTTACTTATTCTTTCATGGGAATAAGTAGTTCTTCAATTGTTAAAGATTTTCACATTATTAAAAACCTCCCCCTTATAAAAGGAGACCATGTGTGCCCTCTGACCTCTCCATGAGCTTCTTAAATGCAATGTGTTGGAATTGACATTTTTAATGGTTTTAATGACAAGCCCTGATCTTCGATGAAGGACTCTGACTATGACTCTGGCTTCTCTGTCCTGGATGCCCCATGGAGTCATGAAGAAATCTGTGCAAAAAATCCTAGTGCTGGGTTGCAGTCCCAGACCATGTGAATCAGGGCCTCCGGCATGGATATTTTTATCTGCCTCAAACTGTTTCTCCCCTGGAGCCAGAAGGAGAGCCACCAGTGTCACCCTGGGGAAAAGGACAAACACACCTGCCAAGGGCTCTTTCTTTTCCAGCCACTCACTGTCCTATATTCTATAGGCTGGATGGTGTTTTCGTATGGAGACACAACTTGTTACTTTGATATTTTAATCACAATTAGCCACTGGCTGATCTCACTGAGTAAACATGTGAATTTAATTTCTCCTGAGTCAGAGAGAGTTTGTTCATTCTGCCTGTGGGCTTGTCTGTGGCATCAAAGAATGTCTTTGGAAGAACACGGTGATCCTTCAGGGATCTCTGAGAGGTCCCATGTAGGACACAAACAAATGTAGCTCTCCTTAAAGCAATTCCTTCCCCCCCTTTTTTAAAATTCAGATTTGCTTAACATTTTACAAGTATTTGTGTTTTTTTTATAGTTTGATATTATTTTGCTAAATCCTGTTAAAAATTCCCAGGTTGTAGTGTATGATTGCACTAATTCTAGTGATTAATTTGGAATTAAATTATTTATAACAAGTTACTGCATGTTACTGTTATATTCAATAATATTTATTTTTATTTACCTACTTTACTCTCATCTTTATTGTTTCTTAGTTTATGCTTTTTACATATTTTTTTCCACTATAGAACATCCTCACAGTAGTTCTTTCATAAAAGTATGGAATAACCTTCACCTGTTCAAAATGGTATCAGGCTTTTTGTTGTTTGTTTTTTTGTTTGTTTGTTTGTTTTAGAATTCTAAGTAGAAAGGTGGTGATGGTGGTACATGCCTTTAATAGCAGCACCCAAAGGCAAAGGCAGGTAGATATCTGAGTTTAAAGCCACCCTGATCTACAAGGAGAGTTCCAGGCAAGCCAATGAGAGCCTGTCTCAATAAAAACGAAACATTCTACATGGATAAAGTTTTTTTTCCTTATATATTGAACTTATGATTCTGCTGTCTTATAGCATCTGTTATTGAATAAGTTTGCTGTTGGCTGTTGCAGTTCCTTTGTAATTAACCTCTATTTCTTGCTTGATAGGTTTAATAATTTGTATTGATATAGGTTTTAGTTGACTTTTTTTGTTTTAGGACATATATCTGAAGGCTAGAAATCCTTTCTGTGGCACTGGGGAATTAACCAGAGTCTCAGGCATGCCAGACAAGTGTTCTATCATGGAGCTAAACGCCAGCTCTTAAATTAAAAAAGAAAAAAAAAACAAAACTAAGGGTCTGGTCAAGTTAAACAGGTTTGCATCCAATTCATTCTATAACTTAAATAGGCCTTGAGGGTGCCATCCTTGTGCCTTGGCATCCCAGTTATCTAGGAATACAGAACCTTGCCACCATGCCCAACTCTATAAAGTTCAAAAATTTGGAAATGCCTCATCAAATAACCCCTACTACTGACTCATTCATTAGACATAGGATTCAAATTCTCAATGAGCCATTTATATATCTTGAATTCTCATTCATAGTTTAAAAACTTAGATAACATCTCTGGGCTAAATTTTATGTCAACCCCTCATTCTTACTTTCTAGTTCTCTGTGTGGCTTAGTCTGGGATTCATTCCATCTATTGGGTTTTAAAATTCAGTGACTATATTTTCATCTCCAAGTTGGTTTATTTATAAAAAAGTTCCACCTGTTCTTTTCTTTTTACTCATGTTAATATATCTTTTTCATAATTAGCTCTTTGCTTGTAGCTATTACTCCTTCTATTACCTCATTGAAGGTGGTAAATACCTTACTCAAGTTCTTTTAAGATGATTGCTCTATTATTTCTGTTTCTTTGTGAATGAATTCTTTTTCTGAGTTTGCTGTCTATCCTTTATGATATTGGTGTTCTTAAAGTACTTTAGTTATAGTATATAAGCTTGCTTTAAAAATAATAGCCACTTTCCATTCCTACTCCTTCTGGTGATGGTTCTTCAGTGTTCTTCATTGTTCACGTTTCTTTCCTGCCGCCTCGAATCATTTAATGCAATCATCAAAACCACAAAAATCCTATCCCTGGAAAATGGCTTTGGACCCAACCTACAGAGATGTCACAAGTCAAGTTTTCAAGGCAGTGGTCAGTATGGTCACACCCTACCTTCCTGACGCTTGGTCTTCCCAGAAACACACATAACAGGGCCGTAGAGTTCCCCAGAGCTGGGTTGTGCCCCCTCCTTTTTTAAAAGGAGTTGATATTTTTTCAGTGTGTGTGTATTTGGTCTGCATGTGTGTATGTACTCCACGGGCATGTCTGGTGTCCCAGGAGGCCGTAAGAGGCTATCATCTGATGTCCCGGACCCGGAATTACAGATGGCAGTGAGACACCATGTTTGCTGGAAACTGAATCCTGGTCATCTGCACGAACAACCAGCGCCCTTATCGACTGAGCTACCTCTCCAGCCCAGCATTGCCACTTTAAAGTGTGTTCATTGTGACATGAGCTGATTCCAGCCTGGGTTTCCATGCCACTCCTCTGGCTTGGGTCACCTATCTTTTTGCAATTGGATTCATCCCCCCTTTCCTATCTCAGAAGTTAACCACCTGAAGGTCTCTATTTCCAATGCTAGGCTCCAGTATGGTGCTTTAATATACCTACCTTCTTGCTTGCTACTGCATGTCAGTGGCAGCCTCATTTTGATATGTGCTCAGAGGATGCTGTGTATCTTATGTTTCTTGATACTATGGCAACAACACTTAACAAGAGCAACTTGAGAAAGTTTTGCTTTGCCTTTCCTACTAAATCATCCCTGTGGTCATTCCATCAGCTAGCTCTCTTCTCTTTCACTCTGATTAGTTCCCCACTTTCCACAAATTGTTTTTTCCAATATTGCCAATCATCTTAATATTTTGGAATCTATTACTCCTGCTTTGTCTTCATTTTAATGCTTCAGTCACTTTGGGCATGGTGACCTCATCTTGAATTTTGCTGCCGTTGTTGTGTCTGTTGGAGATGTTAGATTTGTTGACTCTCCTATTCACTCTAGGTGCTGTATCTCAAGCTACTTTCTTTCCTTTTATGTGACTCAAACTATCAGAATGTCTTAGTTAACGATGTTGTTATTGTCTCTCTTTTAAATACTCTCCTTCTATGCAAGCCCTCCTAGTTCCCAAGGCTTTAAATTCCATATTTATATGTGGCATGTCAAGACACTCATCTTTAGTCCTGACCTCTTTTGATTTCCAGAATCAAACACTCAAGTAACTGCCAACTATATTCCCAACCTTCAAAAAGCAAGCAAGAAAGCATTGGATTCTCTGGTTTTTCCCATTCACACAAGCTTAAACACACATCACGGCTGTCTCATCCCAACCTTGTAATGAGTGATATAGCTTCAAATAACTGACATGCAGGGCAGTGACCAAGAAATAGAGAATGGCCTAAGAGTTGTTGCAGATAATGCAGGCGATCATCAAGGTGTTCCACTCCTGACTATGGTGTTTATTAATCTCCTTGCTTCTAATGATCTCTCCTACTGTGCCAAATCTATTTTTATGCTGCATGAGAAGGAAAAATGCAATCAAGGCATGTGCTTGCCATCTGCATAGTAGTGTTTTCGTGCTAGTCAAGTATGTTTTGTAAGAATATAAACAAAATTTTCTTCCCTATATACTGCCCCTAAATTGCTGTCCTCTTGTCCAGTTGCACAGGAAAGAATCCCCAACATTTGTCCTTGGACAGTCCTGGACAAAAAAGAAACCCATGTCGTCTCACAGTAAATCCAGTTGAGTTTATGGCCTACAGAAGGGTCATTCTGGAAAAGCTTCAGCTGGGCTTTCAGATTTTCCACTTTTAATCTACCCTGTTTACAGCTCTTATCCATGGAGCTTCAGCTGCTGTGAAAACAGCCCGGAAGTACATTCCAATCCTGCTTGTTGGGGTTGGGGTGTTCTTAATTAAACAACACACAAAGAACTGGTAAGAAGGCTGCCACCGAGCAACCTCCAGATGCTGCCTCTTGATTGGTCCAAGTTTCCTCAGAGCAGGAACTCTCCTTTAGGCTTCTGTGAGCTCTGGTTCCTGGACCCTGAAGGTGCCTGAAAGGGATGTGGTGCAGTGGAGCTCTATCATCGGGGCGTTTAAGTCCTCACATTTTTAACCACGATGTTCTTCTAGCGAACACGATATCAAAAATCTACTGGCGTATCGTCATGGCAGCTCTTCATGAGTTCTAAGTGCAACAAGTCAACAGCAGAGTCAGCAAGACAAGAGGCGGTAAATCCGTGCGTGCTCAACTTTGCACCTAAAAATAAGAATCAATATACTAGGAGTTATTATAGCAAGGACAAATATAATGAATCCCTTCGTGTCCCCTACAGGTTGACCTAGTATGTAATGTGCGCCTACAAAGTTGATATGATTACAAGTTCTTTTTTTTATGAATATGGCTAAAATGACTGTATTAAGGCCTGACACAATTTGAAATGACACATGGGAACTACTCTATAAGTTCCCAGAAGTACATGTTAAGTTGTCATCTAATAAAAGGTAAACTTGAGTTCTTTAATTATATCAGGCACACTGTGACTTTACCAAAGTTGGTCTTTCAGTTGCTAGAATAAGAAAAATAGAAACATCTAAGTTGGTAAGACTCAATAAATATTTTTACAGATGTTAGATGTTATCACTACAATGATTAAAAATAATAACAGCATTTAAGTGGTTAAATATTTAGCAAACCAGAATCCTTATATATCAAACCTCATTAACTACACAATTTTAAAAAATATTCTGTGGGGTGCTAATATGTTAGGTTCTCTCTTATCAGAAAGTTACATAAAGCAAAGTAAGAACAAATGATTTATGCATCACAGAAAGTCATAGGCTTGCATATACGTTTGGGGAAGTGTGTGTGTGTAATTATGAAGCTGTGTGACTCCCTTTTCAGTTCCATCTTTGTTCATTTAGGAGTTGAGCTGTCTTTTTGGTTTTGAAATCTCTGATGTGCTGTTCCATTTGTCTGTATTCCCATGACATTTCAGAAAAGATATTTTTAAAGCCCGACTCTCGTCAAACACTTTATTTTCAATCACTTAGAACTTGGTTATTGTGTACTTGCTTGATTGAATCTGACTGGCTGATTTTTCAACATAACCACTTGCTAAATTAAAACAATGGAATTTACACACAAATTTGTATATCTAAGCTAGAGTGTCTGTCTTGTCCACAGTCACACTTTACTTGCTCAGCACACTGTCACTTTACCTTTAAGTCAACTAGTTGTTACTTTTTTTTTTATAATGAAAGTATTGTCATTTGTTCACTCTGATTCTTTGACTTTTTTGAAAAAACAGCAACAAACTAAACATCTGGTAGGTCTGAACCTACATTTCTGCACTTTCCTGTAACAGACAGGAGATGAGCAGCCATTCTCTGCGGATGTGGGGTGTCCTTCTGTATATGTGTTACTTTTGCTGGTTGATGATAAAGCCGTTTTGGCCAACGGCTTAGCAGAGTACAGCCAGGCCAGAAATCTGAACAGAGAGATATAGAGCGAGTAGGCAGAGTCAGGGAGATGCCAAGTAGCTGCCGAAGGAGAAGGATGCCAGAACTTTACCGTTAGGCCACAGCCTTGGGCATAGATTAATAGAAATTGGTTGATTTAAGATGTAAGAGCTAGCTAGGAATACGCCTGAGCCATTGGCCAAACAGTGCTGTAATTAATACTGTTTTGTGTGATTATTCAGGTCTGGGTAGCCGGGAAATGAAAAGGCAGGCTCTGATTAGACTCTGCTTTGGGTGGAACCTGGGTCTTTAATTTGTCATTATTCCTGCCAATCCAGCCTGTACAGTGACATGTAAATCCTGCCTGGCCTCTGTGGTAGTTCAGACACAGCTGTATGACCTGAGTATCTTTCCAGGGTAGGCCATTCGAAACAAGAAGCTATATCACATGCAGGAAGCATGCATATATGTCCATGTTCCTGCTCATAGTCTATCCATATTCATAGTCTTTCTTTCTCATCATTGAACCTAGCCTTATAGCTGGACAGGTTTCACAGTGTATCTCACCTGAACTGATAAACTATGACAAATCTTTGAGACAAAAACCTATGTTCAATCCACAAATCTTTACTAACTATTCCTTTGCACTGAGGCACTAATAAAGGCTAGAGAGATGCACCCATGGGAAGAATATGCCATACTTTGACTTCAGGGGTTCTCATTCTAGAATAATCTAGAATTTTTGATGTTTTACAGTAATGAGTGTTCCTTCCCCAGTGCCCTAAAGAAAATCTCAAGAGCCTCTCATGTTTTGGATCAACAAACTTGGGGTTATTTATCTTCAGGATGCTGAAGAATTTTCACTATTTCCAGCACTAACTAATTTACAGGAGGTTCTTGGCAGCAGGAAACAATATCCCACTTCATTTCTGTCCTCAGGGGTAGAGAACACTGTGTTGTGGTGCCACTGTCACAGCAGGGCTGCCGAGGTTGGCTCATTGGGAACTGGAAACTAAGGTCACATTGAGGAGACTCATCAGAAGCTTATAGGCTAGAGCACAGAGCAGGGAACAAGCAGCTGCCTCAAACAATGTGGATGGTGAAGACCAATATCCAAAGTAGTTCTCCGACCTCCACACACATGCATAGCAAGCACACATCTGCATTCACTCACACACACACATTCTCACACACACACACACACACGTATGTATGTATATGTATATATATGCACACACATACATACACATATACACTTATATGCATATGTGTATACATATACATATATACATATGTATATACATATACACACATGTATGCACACATATATGTATATATGTACACATATACATACATATACACATATACATGCACACACACACATATATATTTCCCTGACATCTGCTAGGTTTCTCTGGTCATTAAATTCAGTCCAAACTATGATTTTATCAAGTCAGGTAGTTGCCTTTGTAATCTACAGAAGTGTAGCCCCATGAAAAATGGGGTCCCGAGTTCCTTCACTCTTTAATTATTTGAAATTCCTTCTTCATTTCCTATCTTGGAAAGAAAAATATCAAACCGGATCCTTAAAATATGAGTTAATTATTCTAAGTATGCCAAGTATACAGTTAATAATAACAAAATTTTAAATAAAATAATTACTATCAGAATGTTGCGATAGATTTCAAAAGTGAATTATTCATTTATTTGTTTTAGTAGAGTGATGGAGGATGTTGCAATTAGGGTCACTACTACTGTGATGAAACACCATTACCAAAGCAACTTAGGGAAGGAAGGGTTTATTTCACTCACAGTTCCATATATAATGGTACATCATCAAAAGCAGTGAGGGCAGGAACTCAAGCAGGCAGGGCTCCTGGAGGCAGGAGCTGTGCAGAGGCCATGGAGCTGTGCTGCTTACTGGCTTTCTCCTCATGGCTTGCTAAGCCCGCTTTCTTTTAGAATCCAGAACCACCAGCCCATGAATGGCACCACTCACAATGGGCTGGGCCCTTCCATATTGATCACTAATTAAGAAAATGCCTTATACCTGGATCTCATGGAGGCATTTTCTCAATTGAGGCTCCCTCCTTTCAGATAACTCTAGCTTGTGTCAAGATGGCCTAAAATTAGCCAGGACGGGGGGGGGGCTTAGGATGTACCAAACATGGAATTAATTCAAAACCATAGGTAAGTCCACTATCTTCCAACAGCCTACGGCAAAGAGCAAAGTGACAAATGGGAGCTAGTAATAGAGATTACTCAATATAACGCTGGTTCATATCTAAGCAGGTTTACCTTTAGCAGAGACCAAACGACAGAAATATTTGCCATTCCAAATAGGAAGCACCATCAAACATAAGGTGAGAGCATCCTTAGGGTGGGTAGGGAAGAAAAGTCAATGGACTATGAAGAGGATGAGCGTGAAGAGGAAGAGGGAGATGGGAAGCTGTTTAGACAATGTCTCTAAGCATGGCAATCACATGAGTTTCCCAGAACTTCGCTCATGTGTCTCCTCACAGGATGCCAGACAGAAATGCAAAGAGGACAGACTTATTCCCTCTAGCCCCTCCTTAAGGCATTCATGTCATTCATCCTACTCACGAGAGCACAGCCTTCATGGCCTAATTGCCTAATTACCTTGTAACGTACTGCCGCAATGCTGTTGTGTTGGTTTCTGCATGAAGTTCAGAGAGACATAAGCATTCAAACCATAGTAATTCTGTACCATTGCATCAGTGCTTTGTTTATTTATTTGTTGATAATTTTGGTACGTATATACATATATATATATACCAAACTCAAGTATAGACAGAAGTTTCTGTCCTGCCTGCTGGCTGCTTTGTTATCTGGATCTTCAGGTTGAACCCCAATTTCTCTCTCTCTGAGTTTTTATTAATTGTGCTCCACTCAAGTCCTCAAGTTTTCACAGCAAGACCTTTGCTGTCTTTCTAGGCCCCTTGTTTCATTTTTGTCAAATTTTCATGCTATGAAAAGTAGACCAAACTGACTGACCATTGATGATAATTATAATTTAAATATTTGCCTAAATTTAACATATAATTTTACTTCCATTTATATGCAACACACACACATATATTACACTTTTGAAGAACATAAGCCCTGCAGGCATGAATTCATAGTTACTCATAAAACTGGGCGTATTTGGCAATTTTTGTGCAGCAAAACACTGTCCAACAGGATTTATGAAATGTGACCTGTTTGCTGTCATGCACTGTGATAGGGTTTAGATGCAGGAGGGGAAATAAATATGTGTGAGATATGCATGAGTATGTGGTGTGTGTGTGTGTGTGTATCCTATGAGTCATTTTATGTGGAAATTGAAACATGGAAGATGCTAAATACAGTAAAATGATCAGTAAGTATTCTAGGAGGAGATCACACTTGTTAACAAAAAATTTCTGAGTGATTTCTAAAAGTGTAACTTGATGGGGGCTTTGGCTGATCAAGAGACTTTGGACAATCAGCAATCAGTACTGAAAACAAAGAGAAATCTGACCTAGGTACAGAGGTTGGCACATGGGTACTACCCATCCTTTTGCAATCTCCTTGTCTCCAGTAGAAAATGTTTGCAAATGTACAATGGAATTAAGGAAGATAGAAACTTAAAATGCAAGTGTATTCATAGTTATTCAGTAAAGAACAGTACGTCTGGAACATTCCAGAATGAGTGATCTGACAACCCACATTGGAACATCTCCGCCCTGCACTGCACCCAAAATCCTCAGCCAAGATGAGTAACAGTTCCTGGCTTGAGGGAGGGACAAATGACTCTATGGCATCTGACTACTTAAATGGGCATCCAAATCTCATAGCAGATTGGATGTGTCTTTCTTTGAAGAGGTCACCAAGTCTACCGAGCCACAAATTCCTATAATGAAGGAGGGCATTTGCTGCATGAGGAACCTTTGAAAAATGGTGTCCCGTCCATTCCAAGGTGTTAGAAGCCATCTATCCAAACTACATTTTGTTCTTCCTGCCAGATTTAGCATTCTTGTGTAGGCATCTTCTTCCCCACTCAGCCACGTGACCTTGATACTGAATAGAATTAATAGTGGCCAACAGGTACATTGTTGTCTTCTTTAAAAGCTATGATCATGGGCATGTTTTATTGCAAGCTATGTGCGCTTACTTTTCCTCTGGCCTTGCATTGCCACTACCCAACTGGGATAAGTATCCAGCGAATGCCTGTGAACTGATACCATGCCTGTTCAGGCTACTTACTATGCATGGTAGAAACAAAAATCTATTTCCAATATTTGTGAACTCCCCACAGAAATGATGCTACCAGAAAAAGATCACTCAACTTAACCTCATGTCACTTTTGGTAAAGCGACCAAATATTATGCATGACCAGATTAACCAGTTTGAGATGAGGAGAGCAGGCAGAAAAATTGTGGGTCCTCTAACACCACGTCTGAAGTTCATCGGTGTACTCAAGCTGGTGTAATAAGTGACGTCACCTATTTGGGGACAGAGTGGATTCTTCCTGTACATGTGAGATGTTTACCTTCCATGAAGTAAAACCCATTCATACTGTGGGTTTGAAGCATCTATAATCGGGTTGTACTCGATTAGGACCTAAAAGCTTTGTGGACCCAAAGTAACTGGTACATCCCTCCAATATTCTCCAGGGGAACCTTGGCTGACTCCCCACGCTTCCTCGAGGCCATCTGCTGCCTTCCTCAGAGAGCCAGCTGCCAGCAGCCTGTCCCCGGAGTCTTGGCAGCCAATGACTCCCTTTCAGTCTCCATTTTCTTGCATGAAGAAAAAAACCCAGCCATGGATAATGTAGACCCTCTCCTCTTTTCTAAATTAGGGAGACATCTTGTCAATTTATCGTGGATGGAAATTTGTTTATGTGCTCTCCGCCCACAAAGGAAAAAAAAATTCCACTCCAAGCATTCCTCCTCCAAGGGGAAGGCAGTGGTTGGGTCCCATCACTCAGGAGAGCTGGCAAGCATGGAGGGTCTTAAGATCATCTGTGTCTCAGAGCCTGCCAGTTACATGACTCATGACATGGTAGAGGCTGAGCTGGCAGCAAAGCCTTGGCCCCACCAAATATCCCCTCCCTGATCAGTCTAATTCTCTACCTACTTCCTCAATACAGTGGTGTAGGGAAACTAACCACTTAGCTGTAGCTTATTCTCACATAGTGCAGACTTTGAAATCCTAAAGAAGGTGTATTAATCACTGTTCTAGTGTTGTGAAGAGACATTATGATCATTGTAACTTCTATAAAGGAAAACATTTAATTGGGGACTTGCTTACACTTTTCAGAAGATTGGTCAATTATCATAATGGCAGGGAGTTTGGCAGCAGGCATGGCAGGCATGGTGCTGGAGAAGGAGCTGAGAGTTTTATATGCAGATCTGCAGGCAGCAGAAAGAGAAAGACTGACTAGGCCTTTATGAATCACTAAATCCCACCCCTAGTGACATACTTGCTTCACCAAGGCCACACTTTATAATCCTTCTAATCCTTTCAAAGAGATCCACTCCTTGGTGACTAAGCTTTCAAATATATGAGCCTATAGGGGACATTCTTATTTAAACCACCACAGGAGGATTGTGCTTGATGATTAGGGCTTAGATGGAGTATGTGCTCAAAGGAAGGGAACATCCTTTCAGTGATGAATGCTTGTCAATAAATAAGGTACATCTTACTTTTATTTACTTATATTCATTTATTCATTTATTTGGTAGTTTGTTTGTTTATTTTATGAGACAGGAGCTTATAATATAGCACTGGCTAGCCTGGAACTCATTGTGTAGACCAGACTAGAATTGAAATCTTAAAGATCTGCTTGACTCTGTCTCCTGAATGATGCAATTAAAGGTAGGTGACACCATCTAAGCTGTATTTTAAATAACACACATAAAGTGTAAATTGAATCATGTGATCAGATCTTCATTACAGAATTTCAACCCACTATTATATCATATTGTGTCATACTTGAACATTTTTAAAATTGAAACTTCATTTCCTCTTTGATTCTGTTTTTGGGAAACACACAGTTTGATCTAAGGTCTAGAGCTAAGTTCTTAGCTTTTAAATTCAACCACGTTTTAATATCATCAGTGTAATTATAGACTCAGTTCCTAACTGTGTTTCTTACATGCCCTCCACTAACTCTTGGTGAACAACCTGAATTATATGCTTGCAGCTGTCCATGATCCTTCACTTATGGAATCATCATGTTTTGAGGTGTGGAAAAATAGTGAAAGACTGCAAAAAAAGGCCAGTCAGCCATGCAATAGATAGTTATCTTAGTGATGAGGATAAATGTGAGGTCTAAATATGAGGTATAAACTCAGACCATCCAGCAGTCAGAAGACACTTGTGCGTTCGAGGTCTGTTCGTATTTTACTGCTTGACCACTCAGAGAGTAAAAGCAGCAGATTCTGAGTCATGCAGAATCCTAGGTCAAGAAAGCACTTCGGAAACCAGCAGATTGATCCCATCTTTAATGGAATATCCTAGAGGAGGGGAACCAGGTGGCCTTGCTGAAGTCTTTAGAAAATCAAGAGGCAGAGCCAGAACCAGCGCTCAGGTAGTGTGGGTTTTGTGATTTCCAGATGTGTTTCACCCAGCTGTGAAAACATCAGTGCATCTACAGTCTCTGGTTCAATGGATGTCAGAATCTGCCCCTGAAATAAACATTCCATGTGTGTTGGTCTACCACAGATTAGCAAATTCTTGTCAGCTGTGCACCTCAGCTGAACCCACATGTCCTGTTAAGAGGACTAGACTACTTACTTTGACCATTATTATTCTTACTATTTTGCTTATATACAACTGACTTTCTTCAACATATCAGGTCTTGGGCATATAAGTGGACTTTTCCTGTCCATATTCATCTTGAGAGATTCTGTAGTGACTCTAGCTACCTTAATAGGACATATCTAAAAGAAATTATATATCATGTATGAATCTTTCCTTGTCAGGTTCCTTTCTTTTATAAGTCCTCCACTGCTCTCTTTCCCTTTCTCCAAGATTAGTGCGTGTGCACATGTGTGTGTGCGTGTGTGTGTGTATGTGTGTGTGTATGTGTTGGTTTTTGTTGTTTCAGAACCTGATAAAAGTTGTTCAGGGACTAACTATTTAAGAAACGAGTTAGGCGATGGTGCTGAACTATATGTGATAAAATTATGATATCCTGATAAAGTTACAAACTCAATCTTACATACATAATTAAATAATAATTGATAACTTATCAACAGATTACTATGTATTATACCCTAACTCGAGGATGAAGTTCAATATGTTTGGGATCTTGAGATAAAGCAAAATAAAGCAAGAAAAAAATAAGACAACAGGGGCTGGAGAGATGGCTCAGTGGTTAAGAGCATTGCCTGCTCTTCC
>LOJH01004195.1:0-11639 GCA_001685095.1 Ellobius talpinus | reverse complement strand
GAGAGAGAGAGAGAGAGAGAGAGGGAATGGCAAAGGTCTTTTAAAACCTCAAAGACCACACCTCCTCCAATAAGGTTATACATCATAATCCTTCCCAAACATTTCTACCAAGTGGGGACTAAGTATTCAAATCTATGAGCCTATGATGGGCCATTGTCCTTCAATCCAGCACATTCTACTCCCTGGCCCCCATAGGCCTCTGGCCATGACATAATGTACAGTCCTACTTCAAAAGTCCCCATAGTCTTTCAGTCTCAATGCTTTTTGAAAGTACAAAAGGGAATCTCTTCAGAGACTCAATGCAATGTATTTCTCCCATCTTTTCCTTTTATTGAAAATAGATTCTTTTTATAAAATATATTCTGATTATAGTTTCCCCTCCCTCTACTCCTCTAAATTCTTCCCCACTTCCCCTCTGCTCTAGATCCACTCCCTTTCTGTATCTCATTGGAAAATCACAGGCTTCTAAGAGATAACAACCAAAACATGACAAAATAAAATATAAAACAAAAATCATCATATTGAAGTTGAACACAGGAACCCAACAGGAACAAAAGAATCCCAAGAGCAGGCACAGGAGTCAGAGACTCACTTGATCTTGCAGTCGTGAGTCCCATAGAAACACTAAGCTAATAATTACAATACATATACAGAGGACCTGGTGTAGCCCCCTGTGGTCCCTGAGCTTCTGCTTTGGTCTTTGTGCGCTCATCTGTGCTTTGCTTTATTGTTTCAGAGGGCCTTGTCCTTCTGCTGTCCTCTAACCCTTCTGGCTCTTAAAATCTTTCTGCCTCCTCTTTTGTGGGATTCTCTGAGCTCTGAGGGGAGGGATTTCATGGAGACTTCCAATTTAGACTCTCTTTGCACGGTGTCTGACTGTGGGTCTCTGCGTCTGTTCTCATCTGTTGCCAGAGGAAGCTTCTCTGATGATGGCTGGTTAAGGCATTAATCTATGAGTATAACAGAATATCATTAGGAATCATTTTATTTTTTATTCTATTCTATTCTATTTATTTATTTTTAAGCAGTAGTGTTTGGTTTTGCCCTAGGACTCCAGGCTATCTAGTCTTTGGTTCTTGGTTACCCAAGCTGTATTGGGTGTAAGACTTCCTTCTCATAGAGTGGGCCTTCAGTCAAGTCAGACACTGGCTATTCCTACAAGTTCTGTGCCAGCATTGCTGTAGCATATTTTGCAGGCAAGTTTTGTGGTTAGGTGTTCATGCTTCCCTTTCAATATCCTTCAGAATACCTTCTTGCTCCAAAGAGACTAGAGCATAGATGTGAGGGCACATTGTAGTTACCAGCTCGACTTCGCCTTGTTCAGTGAGTTGTGTTGGTATTTCCCCTGCCCAGTGAGATCCCTGTTACCCCCTGGACTTCCTCCTCTTTACTTAGCCTCTCTGGGTCTAAGGATTGTAGTTTGGTTACCATTTACTTAATGGCTAATATCCCCCTTAGAAGTGAATACATACCACATTTATCTTTCTTCTGTCTGGGTTACCTCACTCAGGATGATTTTTTTTTTCTAGTTTCATCCATTTATCTTCATGCAGAACATTTTGATTGATTAGCATTTTAGACTTTCAGATTGTTGTTCCCAATTTATTTTTGTCTCTCCTCTTTCTCTTTTCACTTTTCCCAAAGCAAGTTTCTTCAGAACTTGCCCAAGAAACACTGGCAGAACCAAAAAAAAAGTCTACTTTCTGAGAGCATGTGCCATCAGCAAGCATAACCCAAGACTTTGGAAATAAAGACACCATAGGGACAACAAAGTGTTACTGAAGGGGAAATCATAAATGTGCTTTTCCTGTTATCCTGCCACAAGGTGAAAGACTTTCTCACTGTAACCTGGTTTAGAACCATCCATTTCAATGGCAAAAAATATCTCCAGAAAGGAATTATCATCAGAAATTTTCTTCTGTCTCTTGTCTCTGATGTCCACTGTAGAGGTAGATGTGATATTTATAAGCCTGATATTTGAATATGAGACAGAAACAGAGGCTCTCTCATATCCCCATGTCAGTGAACTTCCGACAAGAATTGTAACCCGCAACTGGCACTTCCTCCGCTCATCCAGTTAACTTCTCAGATCCTGACTGCCAGCAGGGAGAGTCAGGCTTGAACTGCCTCAAGACCTGAGCTTGATTTCCAAATATTCAGACTTGATTTTTCCAGAGTCTCAAAACACATGTTAGAAAGTGGACTTACATATTTGCACCCTACTTTGAGGGGAGGTATCATCAGATGAGAGCCAGAGATTTTCTTTCCAGAAGAGTCTCCTGGCAGAGAGCACATTTTCTGGATCTAAACACTGAGAGGGAGACTTTCCTGGAAATGTCCAGTTATGGCTATTGTACTCCCGGTTCTGTCCTTCTTCCTTTAACATGAAAAGAAATTAATGTGGAAAGCAAAGAAAAACCTTCTGTGATCTTGATATTTGCTGAACATTTCAGAAAAATTGATTCCTTCCTCTTGAGGATTTCCCTAATCCTTCTATCACAGTCCTGGTGGGTCCTGAGTCTGCTCACAGGCCAGTGAGTGATGGCCTGACCTAGGCATGAGTTCCCAACGCTCCAGGGAAATGCTCACATTGAAGGACCTCAGAAACGCCTGATCTGGGGATGGGTTTGAGAGCAACACAGACAATTTAGCTTAAATCTATGAGACAGACACATTTTGCAGCTAATCATGTCCTGGCTGTCTCTGAATTTCAGTCAGTGTACCTAGGAAATCTAAACTCAGGCAGTGATGAATTTATACGAATAAAATGTCCTCATCATCAATGTTTCTTTGAACAGTGACCCTAATCAAAGAACTCACTTCACAGGACATAGTAAATGAAAACGCTGAGATATCCCCAACACTGGAACATACAAATTTAGGATTAGATTTGCTTTCTGCTGGGCCTCAACTGGATTTTGAAGGAACGGACTGTGTACAAAGGGCATGGAGAAGGACGGGTATATCGTTGGTGGTATCATAACTAAGCAAGGGAAATGGGGATTTCAGGTCATTGCCTCAGTGGCTTACCGTTTTGAAGAGAGTAGTAGATGGAGCTGTAGAGCAGATTTGGAAAGGCTGAGGTGATTTGATTGGTAGGTAGCTGTCTTAGTCTCTTTTCCCGTTGCTATGATAACAAACAAGCAAACTTGAGAAGCATGACTGGTCATATTGCATCTGCACACAGGAAACAAAGACTATGCAAAAGATAGGGCCAGGCTATAAACCGTCAAGACCATGCCTCAAGGGCCAATTTTCACCAGCAAGTCTCCACCACCTGAGGGCTCAACAACTTTCTTTATAAACTGGAAACAGCTGAGGCTCAAAGGTTCAAACATGGGAGCCTAAAGAGGACACTTCACATTCACACCATGAGAGCAGACCTTTAGATCCAATCTCCTTGGGCTGTATCTTATACCCAACTGGGAAATTAACAAAGGTATCTTTGTTGCATCTACTAGATATAGCCTGGAATCCCATAACTTTTGAATACCCGTAATGTTACTGGGCAGCCCTGGTTGAGAATAGCTGTCACAAGCAAAGGGGATGCAAAGCTTGCATGTGATCAGAAATAATGGATGCAGCAGTTCAGAGTCCAGTTGCAGATGAATATCTCCAAGGATGACTGCCTCTGAGGGTCTGGTAAAGCCTCATAGACATTAGCATAAAAAGACTCACAAACATCTATTTATATTCTTTAATTATTTGAAGGAAGCTGATTGGAAGAAGCCCTTAAACACCACATATTTATCAATGTGAAGGCTTCCTACCACTAGTTGGTTATAGCTAGAGTGGACTCTTGTACCGTGTGAAAGATCGGTGTTGAATTTGGCTTTGACCTGATAAACTTATTTGCTTTTTTTTTCCCTCTCTTTTTCTGAACCAGTCTACATATCCACTCTCATTTTTCTTTTAGGAACTTGGCACTGGGCCATGTGTCCAAGAAAGGTTCAGTAAATGTTAATTAACTTTGAGTTCCACAGAAAAATATTCTAGAGAGAGAACGGTGATTGGCTGCTCTTTCCAGCTGAAAATAAAACAAGAAAAAAAATGCAACAGTTCAAAAATCGTCCACTGAGTCTGAAGTGTAGTTGAGGATGGGTATTAAGTGGCAACATACTTGCTTCTTTTGATTAGAGCACAGGACAAAGTTGGGACTCCATTTAGTTCGTGAGTAAATAGCCTCTTGGGTCTGAGAATGTGTCTCCAAATGTCAGCTGCTGTCACCAGAAAGGAGACTGAGTGGTCATAAGATGACTTCTCTGAGTAGTGTGTTAGGCTTCTTGCTTTTCCTTCAGGTTCTCGCTTTGGCGTGAACTTGCGGCTCCAATATCCATTCGGTCTTCTTTCTAACACAATCTTCCTTCTGTCTCTAGAATCTTGAATTATTTCTTCCTTGCGGAGTTGTTTCATATTTTAGAACATGGCACGGGTGCCGTGCCAGCCAAGCTGGCACCTTAGTCTACTGGCTCTTTTCTTTTTAATGTGTCCTGTGCTCTGCTTGCCTGACTTGAATTGTGCTCTCCATTTCCAGCTTTTACCTGTCCATCAATTATCCTCGCTCTCCCACTGCCTTGCATCTAGCCTCTCTTGCCTCAGATGGCCCACCAAACACATTTAGTTATGCACAGATCCGGCTTTCAGAAGTGCACATAGGAAGAACTCATCTAGCAAGGCCAATGTCCTGTCTTAACCATCACTACCCTGTCCTTGTGAAGGTCTGTTGTCAGAGCTATAAATCAGAGACTCGTCCAAGCAACTTTCTGTGGAGAACAGCCTCTTGTAAGTGGTCAGCAATTTGACAACCCAACAAAGCAAAGCTCAAGACCTAGACAGCTGGATAGGATGCAGATGATGTGGGTAGGAAGCTCTCAGTTCCTCTCCTAGACGGGAGGAATTGAACAGAGACAAATTCAGACTACCCCTACCCCTAACTGGGTCTTGTAACCTATTTAGGTATGAGACTATCCCATAGTTAAATACTTTGAATTCCTCTTCCAAACACACCTTTGTCCCTCCATTCCTAATCTTTCACTTTCTAGTTGAATACTAAAAGCTCCCCACGCTCCATCTTCAAGACTCCAGAGGGATAGAACCCAGGGTTGGCCTTCTGCCTGTGTCTACAGAATGACCATTCCTACATGACTTTAGATGACAATAAGGGCAACTTCTTTCTCAGAGTTATACATGGTAAGTAAAGCTGAGCATCAAGTGAATATTACGCCCTCATGACTGAGACTTTCTAGAGATTTTCTGAGCATCAGAGGCCATTTCTGTTGTCATCTTGGTCTTCGCGACTCTTCTCTCTTCTTAGCTCATAGATCAAGACCAGAAATACAAGCAGGAATGATACTCAGTTGTGCTCTGGGATTTTACTGATGCTACTCTCGCTACTCCACATTCTCTCTCTCTCTTACATGGTAGGCATTTCTCTCCAAAGAGGGGTGAAGCCTCATGTTTTAAGAGAGTAAGGTGTTGGTGTGAAAGGGGAAAGATTCCCATTTCCTTTCGTTGGCATGAGCTGAGATCCCTTTAGGTGGACAGTAATGAAATTATTCTGCAGCCTATGACTATCACATATGAGTGTGAGTTTAGGGCTCAAGATTTTGCTATCGTAGAGTATCAACACTTACACACTTAAGAAGATTCTGTCTTCCTTGATCTTATTTTTGTTGATGTCTCATTTTGTTTCTTAGCGTCATCTCAGATTTCAGGTTGATAGAATAAAGGTATATTAGACTAGAAAATTATTGGTTTCAGGTGATTTGGGGAGTAGGGGCAGGGAGTTAGATACCAGGCAGAATTAGTCATTATTGTATATCATCCTCAGAGCTAGGTACATGCCTGTTCAATGCCCTCCTTCAGGAAGATCAGTCGTTACTTAGCTATCGGAAAGATGACTTTTTCAATAATTTTCTATATCCCAATCATAGAGGCCAACTGTCATTTTATTAGTCCCATGTTCCTTAAGGCTTTCCTATGCCTTAGATATCAGTCTATAAAATCAATGTTCTTAAGACTTTTCATGGCAATTCTATGAGAGTCTGCGATCCGAGGGGCAGAGCAGAGGGCATCGATTCCACCTTCAGCTTTTCCTTGGTTGTTTTCTAGGCATCTGTGCATAGACAACAGCAAGAAAATCTGTGCTTATTCAGGACCCTTCTGCTGCTGACAGAACCAGTGAGTTACTTCATAAAAGTAGGTCCTGAGGTTATCAGTCCTTATCACAGTCCTCTACTTTGGTTGAACTAAGGAACTGTGGTAAATGGGGGATGCATATTATTGTACCCTGGTTCATCTGTTAAGACAGATTAGCATGAAAGGTGATCGTTAAGGAGTCAGCAGTCTTCCAGCCTAGGCATGAAGGATGGAACTTTTGAAACATCCCTGAGGGAAGAGCACAAAGAAGCACCGCCTGCATAAAACCTGTGTGCTGTTCTCGGTTTGAGGTGTGGATGATATAACATCTTCCCCAAGGCCCAGTTTCTTTCCCCCACTAACAGTCATGGAATACCCAGAAGGGCTCTTTTGGAGAACAGGTGGGGAGGTAAGAGTTCAGGTCACTTGTAGATAGAAGGAATTTTACTTTTCTGGTTGGTTTGGTTCTTTGGGTAGGATTCAAAAGACCACATCCAGGACAGCAATGCCTTTCGATTCATTTAAGTGATAATGTACAGTGGGTTTCTCCACTCTGGAAACTGAGATGGAATCTCAAGTCACTTTGCTCAGTCTCCATCTCCCACCCTTCTCTTCTAAGGTAAGATCTAGAGACATGTTATCTTGTATATCACTGGCACTTACTGTGTCTGTCAAGGCCTCTTTCTTACCATTTTTGTGGCTTACTAGTGCCCAGGACATCTGTAAAGAGACCTGGTTATATATTTCTGCTGTCAAAATCCAGATAGTTTTTAATAAGAAATCATCAAAGAATGGGGAAAATTGGGATAGGAGACATTAGTGATTGTGACACTGGGTCTGGCTACTGGAGCCGCTCAGCCAGAGGCTGAGTCATTGTTTGTTATTGGTTCCTGTGTTTCCAAGTAGCTGCTTGGGCTTCAGAGTTCCTCTAGGCCCCTTCACACTCTCCAGGTTGTCTGGTCATGCAATACGACTTCCTTCTTTCTTCTGCTTTCCATCTAGTCTTTCTCCATCCGGTGTTTGGAGACGAACTCTTATATTGCCCTATAGATATTGCTACCTTATTATTTCAATTTCACATCAAAGAAAGTGTAGATTGGTAAATTAATGGTAAACAGAACTTGAGAGTTCTTGGTCTCATGTCACATGGGTGATGGGGTTACAGACTTGGGGACTCCCACGTCATGTGGGTGACAGGGACACAGACCTGGGGACTTTTAGTCATTCCTTATTATGAACTTATACATTCTGCCACCTCCACTTGTTCTCTGCTACCTGATGAGCAAAAACATTTTCCTTACAAAACCTTGGCTCTTGAAAATTCGAAGCAGTGATTTTCATTATTGTTTGGGAATCTGAAAGCTGAAATTGCCTTTCTGTGATTTCTTACTATAAAGTCCTAATTCTTTCAGAAGCAAGCGCGGCTTCTACCTAAATGACTGTCTACATACATCTGCCTAAATGACTATCTACATACAGCCACCTAAATGACTGTTTATGTACAAAGGGAATCATTTCTAACCACCCCTTGACTCCTGACGTTCTCTAGCTCCCCACTGTACACAGAGTACAGTCTCCCTTCCTAGATGAGTTCTAGGGTATAGTGACCCAGCATTTCTTATCTCTAGCCCTCTTTCCAACCTATAATGGTTACAACCATGCTGTTGCCAAAGATTTCCTCTGAAACAAACACAGAAGTAATTTTATGTAACCCATAACCATGATGACTAGAGAACATGCTTGGGTTTGAGACCCTAAATTATAGAAATCACATTTAGTTACTGTAACATATGAAGAAATGGCAATATTTTGAGAAGAATGATGTAGCATGAATTATAACTGTTTTTAATAATAAAAACCTGGAGTCAGATATAGGAGTTAATACTGAAAGATCAGAGGAGCAGAGCAATCAGTCACTAGAGTTCTTGCCTCTACCAATGCTCAGACCAAAAGGGCGATCCTGTCTCTACAAATCCTCAGATTGCATCTCTTTCTATGAAACCTCAGACTGCATCTGAACTCTTGTTTCCTCTTGCCTTATATTTCTCTCTGTGCCCAGCCATATCACCTGTCTCCTCCATCTCTCTAGTGCTGGGACTAAAGGCCTGGGACCCCAAGTGCTGGGATCACCTTTGGGTGAGCTCTGTTTCTCTTTTAGACAGATTCAATCTTGTGCAGTCCAGGGTGGCCTTGAACTCACAGAGATCTGTCTGCCTCTGTCCCAGAGTGCTGGAATTAAAGGTGTGTGCCTCCACTGCCAGGCCTCTATGGCTAACTAGTGGCTTAGCTGGCACTCTATCTTCAGATAAGCTTTATCTGTTACAGACAAAATATCACTACAGAATGATACTAGATTTGCAAGGTCAGGATTAGTTCTGGTGACCTTTAGAACTGAGAAATCTGAAAATTTCTTTAAACTCTCTACCGAATCTCGGTTATATAATAAAGAGGAGACTCTTCAGATCAATTAATTTTACCTGTTACTTATAAAATATTGTTTTTCAGCTTCTTTGCTAGAACCCTTCAATATATTATAAAAAACCTATCTTTAAGAGATTGTTAGACACAATTTAAATTTTCCTTAAGATATTAAAATTTGTATTTCCAACCATCCTCTGTGTAATCAATGCCAAACGTTTTTCTTATATATACCTGTAATCATCATAGATCCCCTTTTGCTGTTGTTGTTGCCAGATAATAAATATCCCTACAGATAAGTGGTTTAGAACAATTGCTATCTTTTCTCCTATAATTCTGAGTTGACAGGATCAGCTGTGCGGTTCTTCTGTTCCATATGATGAACCACATATCCCTTCACTTGGCTGAATATCCTCTATGAGACTAGGATTTGGCACGGGGTTTTCGGTAAACACTGTTTGAACTGTTGATATGTTGTTGCGTTCTCTAGAAAATATTGGTTTTTCACAACTTGGTAGCTGGTTTTTAGGAGAAAGGATTACAGGTGATGGAACTAAAAGTTGCAAAATGTAAAACAAACCAAACAAAACCCATTGTGTCATCCCTGCCAAGTTCTAGTGGTTGGAAGAGACTAAATAGTGAACGCCAGATCAGTGCCATGAAGCCTGGTTCTCTGGGGGCCGTCTTTGAGGACTATCTGCTTAGCATGTTTACTGAGTTTATTTCTACCATAGAGTTCCTACTACTATTGAGGGAACTACTCCAGTGGGTCAGCATTAGTCTGTCTGATGTTCCGTTTCTCAACCTTTGCTTTACTTGTGCTTTGTGATTCAGTCCTACTAAGTCATCAGAAGCCACTGCTGGCGTTTTGCCTCTTTACATAATGCTTGTCACCGCCAACTGTCTTCCATAAGAACCTTTAACCACATCCTGAGAGCACTTCCTCCTTTTCCCCCCTGTATCCTCCTGTATTTGCTATGCCTTCCAGTTTTCACTGGAGAGTCTGATTTGTCCCTCTGGGATCTGTTGGACTTGTCTGACTCACTTGTCGCTTCCTGAGTTCTACCACTGAAGGCCAGGGATCTCACTATTTCCAATTTAGTTCTAGTGCACTTTACCTCTGAGGTGCTGTTTGAATTGTTGAGCAGGCCACATTTGCTATTCCTTCTGCTATGGGGACCATCCCAGGGTCCCCAAGGCTTAGTAGGCCATGCTGACATATCTACAATGGTTTATGCCCTTATCTCCAGGGCAATATTACTATTGCATGTTGTTTATGTTGATTCCGGCAGGTGGGCTTGTAAAATTTGTACCTTTGCAATAAACTAATATTGCAAAAGTCAGACATACCTAGAGCATGAGGCTTTCAGTAAATTCATTTGGGATGTCCATGGTCTTAAAGAACATTAGCACTGAAACTCATCTTAGTTCATTTTCTTCCCAAAGAAACAGAATATGGATTGGCAGACGGTAGATTGTAGAATGTTTATGTAATGACATAGTTATTTTAAGATTCTTGACTAGGAAGCAGCTTGTAGCTGCTAAAAAGCTGAAAAGAACACCCCAACCTGCCAGGACAGTCTATTAACAAAATATCATTTCGGCATGCATGATGCCTGTGTGTACCTTCACTTACTGAAGTCACAATTTATTAATAGATTTGTTTAACCACATGCTTTGGACAAATCCCAAATAGAATGAATGTATCCTTTCTGCCTAAATTATCCTAGCCTCAACCCAGTGAGAGCAGACCAATCCATTAACCTGGAGTTCTTGCCATCTACAGAAACAATCAATAAACGTGCAATGGAGTACAGATTGAGTGTGTGTTAACGAACATGCATTTCTATACTAGTACTGGTGACCCCACACAGTAGGAAATATATGTTTAGTAATTTGATTTTAATTCAATCAATCCCTCACATGATTATAATTATTACAGTGTTTAAGCGTTTAGTATGTGTTGAGCACTATGTTAAGCCTTTTGCTTGTATGATATCATTTGATCCGTATGACATGCCTCCTAGGTAGGTTAGGGACCATTATTATTCACCTCTATAGCCAAAAAGACTGAGGCTTAAGAGGATTAAGTAACAGTACCAAATGGTAGTAACTGTATCTTACAGGATGTAAGTCAATAATCACAAAAATCTCAGAACAAATTTGTTAGAATTCCCATCATGTGGAACCTTATTCTTTCTTTCTAGTAGCTGTAAAGAGGGAGGTTTAAGGAAGCAAGAGAGAGAAAGATCAGGGTGGAGGTCATACAACTGAAGTTTATGAAAGCTCCAGATAAGCTGTCTATGTAGTTCAGAGGTCAGTGAACTCATTAGGCTCACCAAAATTCATATGTGTGATTTCTGTAATATCAATATACTTGCAAGAGTGCAATTTTTATGAGAGGAGCAAAAAGATTGAAACTGTTATATAAAACATTCTCTACTCTTGTTCTTAATGAAAAAATGCAGAATTATAAGGGATTACAGTCAAAACTGTTCATTTGAAGGTCTTTGAGGATCCATAGGCAGTGGGATCTTAGTCTCATGCCTCCATTAGACTAGTCTGGCAGTGTGTGCGGTCTCTTTAAGAAAGACTTGTAAACTTGTAATTATGAAGATTGAGCAGGCCATCAAAGTAGCTTTACCTTGGAAGAATGCATTCCCATTGCTCAGGGGAAACAGTTTATGATCTCTGTGACTTCAAGAATCTCTAGGGGTTTTTGTTTGTTTGTTTGATTGCTTTGTTTTGTTTTGTTTTTTGTTTTGGGAAAAGCTGGAAAATTCTAGCCACTGGCAAACCACTCTTTCCATGTGTGGGGCTTCTACAGATGCTATTAATATGTGAAGACAAGTCTTTAAAAAAAAAACAGAAATGTCTCATTTCGAAGGTTTAGAAACTTCTTTACTATCTACTATTGCATGGGAGCAGCTTAGCAAGGCCTGAGTCAACACATGAGTGTATTATTCCCACCTTAAAAATATTCATATGACTTGGGAAGTTAAGAAGTTGAGGCAGGTTTGATTTTTTTTAAAATATTTGTTTATTTATTATGTATACAATGTTCTGTCTGCATGTACGCCTGA
>LOJH01004194.1:25801-36905 GCA_001685095.1 Ellobius talpinus | reverse complement strand
AAATGGAGAGAAACTCAAAGCAATTCCACTAAAATCAGGAACAAGACAAGGTTGCCCACTCTCTCCAAACCTATTCAATATAGTACTTGAGGTTCTAACTAGCAATAAGACATCTAGATGATACCAAGGGGATACAAATAGGAAAGGAAGAAGTCAAAGTATCATTAATTCATGGATGATACAGTACTATACATAAACAACCCTCAATACTCTACCAAGGGAACACTCCTACAGCTGATAAACACCTTTAGTCAAGTGGCTTAATACAAGATTAACCAAAAAAAAATGGTAGCCCTCCTATATACAAATGATAAATGGGCTGAGAAAGAAATCAGAGAATCAACACCCTTTAGAATAGACTCAAATAATATAAAATATCTTGGTGTAACTCTAACAAAGCAAGTAAAAGATCTGTATGACAAGAACTTCAAATCTTTGAAGAAAGAAATTGAAGAAGACTTCCCTTTTTCTTAAGTTAAACTTTTCTGGAGAAAATTGAGCTCGTCTGATGGTGGTCCTGTCCACCATATTTATGACACACATTGGTGATGCTCACAGTGTTTCTGCCCACCACTGGCATCTTTTGAATAGAAAGGTGAAACCAAGCACAGCCAAGACATAAAAGAGCAGAGAAAGATCTATGGCCTGCATCTGCATAAAGACTGGCTAGAGGGGCTGGGCATCAGAAATCCCAGCTCTCAGGACACAGAGGCAGGATCCTCGAGCAAGCTGGCCAGCTAGACTAGCTGGCACTGGTGAGCTCTAGATTTAGTAAGAGAACCCTGTCTTAATAAATAACGCAGAGAGTGGTGGGAAAAGGCATTGAATGTCAACTTTAGACCCCTTCATGCACAAGAACATTTGTGTATAAATACACACATACACATACACACCTGCAAACACATGTGTACCGTACACACACCACACACATGCAAGTAAAGCAAATAAAAATAAAAACATTGAAAGAACAAATTGTTTGAGCCACGCAGTGGTGGTATGTTATGTCAGCGCTAGCAACTTAACACAACTACAGAGTGTACCAGCCTCCTTCAGTTGTTTTCAGAATGTGTGAAGTGCAACAGAGGGCCAGGAGGAACCATCTCTCTTGAAAATGTGTTATCAGACTGGGCGATGGTGGCACACGCCTTTAATCCCAGCACTCGACAGGCAGGGGCAGGTGGATCTCTGAGTTCAAGGCCATCCTGGTCTCTGTAGTGTCCAGGCCAATCAGGATTATTGGGGTTGGGTAAGAAATGATTCACAAGGAACCAAAGCACTCAAGATTATTTGGCTTGGTCTATTCCTGAGACCCTGAACAGGCCTTGGCTAGATTGTGACCTTCCAGGCCACTGAGATTGCTCCTCAGATGAAGCTATTTGCCATCAAGCCTGATTAATGAGTTAATTGACCCCTGGGATCTACATGATGGAAGAAGAGAACTGACGCCTGCTAGAGGTCCTCTGCCCAACACACACACACTCACACACACTCACACACACTCACACACACACGTGCGCGCGAACACACACACGTAAATAAGTTTCAAGAATTAAATGATCCTAAGAAATTGTCAAAGGTTATGACCTCGCCGCCCCTTGCTCTTTCCTTCCTGTCTTTTGCATTAACAAGCGAATTCACTTTCTAGCAGCTGTCTGTGGGGAATACATGAACTCCTTCCGCTTGTGGTGATTGTGATCTGTTCCCATTGGAGTGGGGGCACATTTTGGAACGTTTTTCTCCCGGGTTCTTTTCATGGAAATCTTTCCCAAACCAGAGGGTTAATAAATTCGTGAGAGGGAGAAATTCCTCGAAATGTTGTCATCGTCTCTAATCAGGTCACCTGACAAACCACCTTCAAAGAAACTCACTTCAGGCTGAGTCCTTGTAAGGACTAGAAGATGCTGCTTTATTAAACTCCCAGAATTCTTATTTGCCGTGACAGTCAAGCTTTTGATTAAAGAGGGAGGAAGGGGATGACAAAGAGAAAACACGGGGGAGATATTAAATGCAGTCAGAATGGGTGATTTATTACCCACTCAATTCAGCTCGGTAATCATGAGTGTAATAAATGCGTCTCCTAAGAAACTTCTCTTCCACCTCGAGTCCGTCCTTTGGCTCTTTGTAGCCTTCAATCTCCACCTGCAATGATTTTTTTTTGTCCTTTGGTTTGAATATATCCCAGCAAAGTTGCCTAAAATCCTGTGAGGTCGAACCTAGGAAGTCAGCTCTTAAGCACTATGTGTAGCAAGCGCAGCAGGGCCCCCTCAGGACCCCCTCAAGACCCCCTCAGGAACCCCTCAGGATCCTCTCAGGACCCTCTCTGGAGCTGCTTATGAGCATCTAGGTTGCTGGAGAGGAGGTGGTTCTGGAACTCTGGCTCCTCCCCCTTCCTCCATGGAATAGTGTTACTTTCATTGATAAAGCTTGCTTTTAAAAAATTAAGGCAAAATCTACGTGATGTAAGAGTTATTCTTTTCAGCACTTAAGCATTTATAAGTATACATTTTGGTGATCCACAGTGCGACCATGGCACTATCTAATTCCAGAACGTTTGCATTACCTGAAACACAAGCCTTGCATCCACCAGCTGCCACACCTTGACTCCCCGAGCCCCGGCAACCACTCATCTACTTCCTGACCTCAAAGATTGGCTTATTCTGGAAATTTCCTGTTGATGGTATTCTATAATTGCATTTTCTGTATAGCTTCTTTCACACAGCTGTTCAAGGTTAACTCACATTGCATTCTATACAATATTATACCAAGTTTGTACGGCTGCATGGTATCTACAGACTCACTGAGTCTGATTTGTCTATTTGCCCAGTAATGGACATTTTAATTGTTTACATTTTGGGACTATTTATGAATACTGCTTCTATAAATATCAATGTACAAGTTTTCATGTGGGCATGTGTTTTTATTTTTTCACGGGATTGCAATTTCTGGTCATATGGAAGGAAACTCTTAAAACATTTTAAATCACATTTCTTTCTCTATTTATGTATGTATTTATGTAGAAGGGGCACATGCATTCCACAGGGCACACAGGGAGGTCAGAATTGCCTTTGTCCTTCTACCATGTGGGTGTCGGGGATTGAACTCAGGTCATCAGGTTTGGTGAGAAGGGTTTTTACGCACTGAGCCATCTCACCTGCCTAGGATTGGCTTTATGAAGAACTGTGAACTACTTTCTAGCCTTCGACCCTTCTCAGCTCTGGAGGAGAGCAAAATGAGATTGATTTCAGACAGAAGGATGCTGCTGAGGAGAGGCTAACCCATCAGAGAGGAATGATCCCCCTCTCCCCCCATAGGGAAGACCAAGAGAATAGCAGCTACATGAGGCGTCAAGGTTCTGTATTTCAATTTCAGCATCATGCTAACACAGTGATTGCTAAGAGCTGTGGGGAGATGAAGTCTCTGAGAATGCTAGGTACAGAGATAGGGCCTATGATAGGCTGAACACTGTGTACTGTTGTACTGTATTTGGTTATGCCAGTTAGTCATTGTTACAACATAATGGAGAAGATACTATTGAAGCCCCATTTTATAGAGGGGGCTAACTGAGCATCACTGAGGTTAAGGATATGACCTACTTGGCCTAGTCTGTAAAGCCAGGATTTAAATGCTGGTAAACACAGTAGATTTAAAACAAGACCAAGTCCTTGTAAAACACTGTGCTGCAGAACTAGAGACTTCTTTTTGTTTGTTCTTTGTCTCAGAAGAAGGAGACTGCCATTTGTGCCAATGATCAGAACAGGGTTTTTGTGTCGGTGATTAGAATGGTGTTCTTTTTTGCTTTCTGGTGTTGTGATGAAACACTAACCAAAAGCCAGTCTTTGAGGGAAGTCAGAGTAGGAGCTCCAGCAGGAACAAAGGCAGGATCCGTGGGGAAAAGCTGCCTCCTGGCTTGCTTCCTCTGGATTTTCAGCTAATTTTTTTTATACAGCCCAGGTTCACCTTCTTAAGGATTGCACTGCCCATAGTGGGCTGGGCCCTCCTGCATCAATTATAACCAGGACCATTCTTCAGGCCAGGATACCTACTCAGGGGATTCTAGTTTGGTCATATTGACAAAATGTTAGCACACAAGGCATCCAGTAACACATGGTGTTTGTGTACAACAGCGTCTGATTCTCTCGTTTCTGACACATTGCTTTGTGCAGAACATTTCCATTTCATACTTTGAGACAGGGTCTTGCTAAATAGCCTAGGCTGCCCTTGAATTTACAACAATCCTCCTACTCCACCCTTCTGAGAGCTAGCGTTGTAGGCATGTACTACACACTTCGCCCCCTATTCATACTTTAACAGGCATGTTCTGGGTTGTGTGCTGCTGTGCACATGCATCTCTCCCGGCACAGCTCCTGGGCAGCACTGCATCTCCGCTGCAGACGGGGAGTGCATTTCAGAAGGAGTAGGGCTCTCACTATTTACAGAGAAGAGAGCTTCATAAAGCCAGAGTTCTAAAGCCACATGCTGAGACTTTTCTTACAGTAAGGCACAAAGTGGAAGTCTGAATGCATCAGGCTAAATAACTCAGAACTAGAAGGAGGAATCTGTTCTATCCCAGAGTTGAAATGAGGCTTATTTGTGGGTAATGAGGCAATACTCTTGCCTCGCCTCAGTGGTTTAAATCTTCAGCTGCCCCCACCCACCTCTCCAGACACAGACGGGCGTACCTGAGTTTAAGGAGGGGCTATTTCTGAGCAGTGAAGCACAGCCACAAAATGATGACATTACAGCCACGTCTCAGGCCATTTCAGCCAGCCTCGGGTTTGGGTTGGGCTTGAGCCCAGTTTGATCAGACTGTTGGTTTATGTGGCACTTGATGTTTTCAAGGACATAACAAGGTTGGAGCCTGGGCCACAGAAAGCCAGTTACAAAGCTTTTATGTGGAAAATTGCCATGGAATGATAAAAAAAGAAAAGAAAAGAAAAGAAAATGGAAGAAAAATAAGGTAAAAGCGAAGTGAAATTGATGTCATAAATCTAAAGCCCAAGTAAGTGGGTGAATTTATTCTTCACCATGATGGTTTTGCTTCCTGCTTCAAGGCAAGAATGGCACATTCCTAGAGTTCCAGCTAGCTGGGAGGTCAAGGCAGAAAATCATCAGAGTCCAGGAGTTTGTGGCCAATTTGGGAATTATGGTGAGACTTTGTCTCTAAAAATTGATGACAAGAACCAGAGTCTTGCTTTTAAGAAGGGAGTGTGCTACTTGCAGGCTCTTCAAAGGCAGTGAAGAGGTTAGGGTCCCTTATCTGAAGGGACCTAGTGTCTGTGGAGATGCTACCAGTGAATGGCCAGATTGCTGCCATTACTACATTGGTGGAGTCTGGGCCCCTTGCCAAATCAAAGCACACAAATTCAGAACTCAGCGGCACGCGGGAGCCCTAAGAATAGCCATTGCTGCTTGGAGACCTGGCCTTCGGGAGTGTCCCACTTCACACCTGAGAGGAATATTAATTTTCTGGACATATCTTCATTAATGGTTGTATCTTGACTTTGAAGAACAGATTCTGTGGTGGCCTTCTATGATTTCTGTCTCCTGATGTTCACATCTGTGTGTAAACCTCTCTCTGGGTGGGGAAAAAATGAGATCTTTTTGTTTCTTACATTTTTGTTTTGAGTTTGTGTATAGTGGCAGGGAGGGGAGTGGCGAGTGCCACACACAGCGTATGGAGGAGGGTGTCAGGGGACCCCACATAGGCTCAGTTCTCTCCTTCCATTTTCACATGGCTTCCAAAGATAAATTCAAGCCATGAGGCTTGAATGGCAAGCCCGTTGCCTACAGAGCCATCTTGTCAGTCCCTGCTTCTCACCAATGGAATGGAATAAAGATAATCATGCTTATGATTATAGTATGTTCCTGTAAGGCCTAGTGATTGCATAATGTTCTGTAAGAGTCCAGCTCCGAAGACTGCTCTCCAGATTCCCCTCGCACATAGGATTAAGTAGATGTCTGCATGGGAAATCCTCTGCAGGCAGCAGGTAGGTGTTGGGGGTGTCCCACATCAGGCATACCAAGAAGCTGTGCCCTCGTCCTTTGACCGAAGATAAAGGAATTCTACTCGCACCTGATTCAGATGGCTTCTCCTCCAGTTGAGCCTCCACCTGGAACCCAGCACAGCCAACACCTTGCTTACAACCTTCCTTAGTGCTGAAAAGAGGGCTTCCCTATGCCGCACCCGAACGCTGAACCCCCAGAAACTGCAAGCTAATAAAGGCATGCTGTTTTAAGCTACTAGATCAGTGGTAACTTATCACGAATCATTTACATGTTTTACTTACTGATTTCATAGGCACAATTGTCAATTAAATACATGGTCCTATCCAACAACAATGAGATCAATGGCAGAGAGCTTTGAATGAGTGCCACAGAGTTTCACAACATGTTTTCATGGTCTATCAAAAGTACTTCCATTATTATTTTACATGATGGTCAGTTCTGGGTTGCCATAAACAGAGTCACGGCGAAGCTCTGGAGAGCACGGTGTATTGTACCCACAGGTCCTGAGACAGGAGGTCAGAATCCCATGAAGGGCCTCATGGGAAAGCCAGCAGAGTGGCAGGGATGCAGAAGAAAGAAGGGGGAATGTGAACCTACAGTCTCCAGCAGGGTTTCCTTAGGAAACACAAAGCAAGGTGGGGCTGTGTGCTTAGGGCTGAGCAGTTCTGGCAGGCTCTACAGACTTAGTCCTTAGTGCTTAGCACCTGCTCTAATTTTTATCCGAATATAATTTCCTGGGGAGTTGGGAGTCTGGGTGTGCAGTGGCTTCTTGGTTTTCTCAGAGGCTTGTGCTAGGCTGAGCTGGGCTCTTCATCTCTAAGCCCTTGAGGCGGAGCCTCAGTTACAAAGATTTCTTGTGTGTATGCGTGTGTCTATGTATGTGTCCACGTGGGTGTATGGGCACGTATGTGCGCATGCACGTGGAGGCCAGAGGTCAGTACCTGACGTCTTCCTCAATTATTCTCTCACTGAGCCTGGAGCTCACTGATTCCTCTAGGCTCTAGTGATCCACGTGTTTCTGTCTCTAGCTCTGGCTTTACACACTCACGGCGCCTGGCTTTACAAACTCACAGTGCCTGGCTTTTAACATGGACGCTGAGGATCCCAACTCAGGTCCTCGTATGAGCATGGCAAGCTCTTTGCTGACTAAGCCATCTTCCCATCTACTCTTAAAAAAATATCGTCTACAAATATTACAAAATATAATAGAAAAAAATAAAAATATATACTATATAAAATGGCTTTTCATCCTGTAATGTGTTAATGCTTCTAAACACACTAACCACCTTACCCTATCCTGAACATAAAAGAAATGTTTGTATCAGACTGAATTAAAAGGGGGTGCTGGGGCCTTTCTAGTGTGAACTTTTTTCTTATGTTAATACATATTGATTATTCAGACTTATTACCTCTATTTAGGATGGTCTCTAGCTTTTGACCAAGAGGAGTTTAGAAAGGAAAAAGATCTGGGAACAAGTTTGGGTGCACTCCCTAATATCCATCACTCCCCTCATTCCACAGAAAGCAAAGTGTAAAGACCTGGGCAACAGAGACAATCCAACTGATACAGTCCCTGAGCAAAGATGCTCCTGCCTCATCTCTGTCGTCCTGTCTTCCTCATTGCTGGTCCTTTCCTCCTGCACTCTATCCACTCTCCAGGGTTTTGTCTGGGTTTTTGCATTGACATTTGGAACGTTTTGACTTCTCTTTGAACTTTGAAACGTGTGATTACATGAAACATTCTTTAAAATTATACAAATATATAGGATTTTGGCAGGTTCTGATAAGTATAACATTCTTAGAAATGCTGCTTTAAGTTCAGAATGGTGGCAGCCTTCTTGACTTGTAATATTACTCACAAATGTTCAAAATTCATTTTTAAAGATCATAGGGAGAAATTGCTCAGGAAATCATTTCACACCTGTTACCTGGCAGTGTCTACAGTTATTAGTGGCCCCATGCAGTTTTTATTGTATTTGCTTGCCTGTGTGCACGTTGTCAAGAATCACGCCCTGGTCACACCTGCTACCTGGCAGTGTCTACAGTTATTAGTGGCCCCATGCGGTTTTTACTGTATTTGCTTGCCTGTGTGCATGTTGTCAAGAATCATGCCCTGGAAGAAGCCATGCCCTACCATTTTGGATAGAGAAGGGAAAATCTGTGGGGAAGATCACCCATACTTGGAATATGGCCCCAACACAGATCAACAGGATAATCTGGGCCATGTTGACCATACCCTTTACCAAAGTAACCTCTGGATATGCCAAAACTCAAGATGGGCAGCCTGATTTCTGTGCTGTAAAACAAACTGGCTGAGGATGCCTAGTCTGCATTTGGAAAGGAAATTGTGGTATAATCAGAGGGAGACATGGACCTGTAATCAGCTCCTTAGTTTTTGGAACCATGTGGACACTCCCCAGGGACCTTACGTCTAGCTCTGAATCTTTGCCATTGATGGGTCACAAATAAACATGCGTTATTCAGAATTCCTGTATACGGCCAGATTGTCTGTGTTGCTCTGATTCACAGTGATCATTTTCTGCAGGATAATGAGGCATCACTAGCATCTGGTCCCCCCTTTACTCATTCCTAGGTCATTTTTGGATGCCAGTTGGAGTGTATCTCCTGTACTGTCGCTTTTCCTTCCACATCCAATCAACTCCTCACCCTTTGTCTTGTCTACTCCTAATCCTCCCTCGGCCCCAAGAATTGTTTGTCCTCTGGATACCTTTCCTCCTGGAAATTAGGATGCCAGCTGGGTCCTTTCATCTGAGAGCGCTTTGGTCACAGGCCTAGGGTGCTTAAGATCCATCTCCTGCCTCTGCAGAGTCATGTGACAGCCTAAGTAGCAATTATTTCCCTTTCCCAACAAAGAGAAACAAGATTAGAGTTTAGCACTTGGGCTGTTGTTTCATAAAGAGTTCAGGGCTTCAGCTCAATTGCCAGATCTTTATCATCACAATTCAATTTTTTTCAGGTGGCAAAAGAAGAGGGGAAAAGAAATATTCAAGTTACCTTTCTCTCGGATAAGAGCATCCAACAAGAGCACCACTCCCACCCCTTCTGATTCCAAGAAGAGAGCAGCAGCCACCACCATGGCTCCTGGAGGCTGCTGAAAATATCAAGAGGAGTCCTTCAGTTTCAAGACTGGATGGCTTTGGGCTTATTTCAGTCGGAGAGAGCTGAGCCGACTTTTCATCTGATAGCCTTCCGCAGCACCCTGCAGAATAACCGGTCCTTGGCTTATGCAGTGATTTACAGCCCTTCTCATTTGCCTTCATATCTCCCCTTCCCAGAGAACAGGAAGCCTCCCTTTCCTCTCTTGCCTCAAAGCAATTTTTCTTATCTCACGTAAGTTCAAGGCCCTTCTCCTTTATGGGCTGCTGAGTCCCCTAAATAATGTTTGTCTGTTTTCTTCCTCTCTTCTCCTCCCCTCCAGTCCTACCAATCATTTCCTCCCTCCCCCTTCTCTCTAGCATCAGGGTTTTTTTGTTTTGTTTTGTTTTGTTTTGTTTTTAATCAGAGAGGCCAATCTCATCTAAACATATAATTCTTCTAGTCATTAAAGAATACAGATTCGTGGCTTTTTGAGTGTGCTTGCCTTCTCCCCAGCCCACTAGTCCTTTCTCAGGAGTGCCTTTCTCATTCTTAATATTCTATTGCAAACGGGGAAAGTAACAATGTTTCTTTAATAATTGAGAGATACTGGCTAAGCATTTGCCACTGTTCTTCTGAATCACAGGACTTCTTGATGATTGTTGTCACCATATTCCTGACAGGTCTGAAAAATGGTGCGCCAGCATTCAGCTGCAGAGCGATGTGTCTGTCCATAAGCCTCCTTCCCCAGATGCACGGAAGACAGAGGCTGAGGGCATGGAGCTGAGCTGGCGTGTGTGTGTGTGTGTGTGTGTGTGTGTGTGTGGCGGGGGAGGGGGCAGGGGAGTGTGTGTTGGTACAAGCATTTGTGTGGGGGAATAAGTGTGTGGGTGTGGTAATTTGAGGAAGGGAAGTAGGTAAAGGGGACAAAACTAAGGCAGTTACCATGGTATGCAAATGAAGCTTAGTTTTATGGAGAAGGTTTTAAAAATAGTATTAAACACAGACTTCATTATGTTCCTAACTGTGGGGCAAGGGGGCTTGGGAATTTATAAGCTCTAGTAAAGGGATGCTTCTAATGATTATAAATTAATTACCCAGGCTGCCTTGCAAAGAGGTAAAGGGGGTTGCCGATGAGAAGTCGTGGGTGCTGGGTGTTAGGAGACAAGCTGGCACACATAGGGAGGAGACAGAGCAAGCACGTGTCTGTCTGCTGTCTGCTAGAGCAGCCAGAGAGAACCTGGAGGGCCTGCCTTCCCCTGTTGTCTGTCTGACATGCCATCAGTGGAAAGTCGTGGTGGTGGTAGATTATGTTGCCATCCAAAGGTCATAAACAGGTGCCCCAGGTCTGTACAAGATCAACGCAATAATGGATGTCTGCTGTGCCTCCAGCCAGCTCTGAAAGCCATCTTTATCTGAGGGGTTGGTAAAATATTCCCATTACAGGAGCAATGGCTCATTTTCCAGGATACAAGCAAAGATGCAGAATCATGGGAAGCTATTCTCTGGGGTGCTGCTGGAAGTCCAGGAGGGAGTGGAGGGGTCACTGGCTGCCACCAATAGCAGCTGGCTGGTCCGTGGCTACCTCTGCATGTCCCAGCCCCCAACACGTTCATCTCCCATTTCTCCTGGCAAGCGCTAGCTCCTCTCACTTGCAAATGTAAGAACAACTGGTCCCCTGAGAATGACAAAAGCCTGGCTGCCAGCAACGCCCTGCTCTGTACAGGCACATTTCCAGCCTTTAGAGGAGGTGCAGAAACCAAGGCAAGAGACGACAGGTATTTGGCCTTCAACAAACTCACTGTCCAGTTGGACAGATAAGAAGCTAGCAATCGTGTGTGCATGTGCCAGATCTGGTGACATATATCTGTAATCCCAGCACTCAAGAGGCAGAGGCAGAAGGATTAGAAGTTCAAAGCCAGCCTTGGATCTATAAGAGTCTGTCTCCAATACAAAACAACCAACAAATCCTGAAATATGCTCACACCTTTAATTTATTTAT
>LOJH01004194.1:14021-25790 GCA_001685095.1 Ellobius talpinus | reverse complement strand
TATATATATATATATATATATATTAAGTCCTTTAGGTAAATATTAGCTTTCATAGACTGGTAACAAACAGTACAGTGACCTGTACAGGAAGTTCTGAGGCTTAGGAAAGTTAAGTGATATTCTCTGACTACTACAAAATTAGGTAATATTCTCAGAATGCTCCAGTGGGAATAGGCCATCAAGACAGAGCCTATTGTGTCTGCTCTGCCGTGAATTCTTCCCATCAGGGCTCTGTTCAGCACCGCCTTGCTGACACAGGCAAAGAAACCAGGACAGGAATTGGGCAAGCCACTTGGGCCAAATCCAGCCAGCCAATTCTCTTTGCAAATAACCATGAGCTGGAGCACAGCCACCAGCCACTTATTTGTGGATTATCTGCGGCCGTTGTCAAGCTCAGCCGCCATGGACCGTTCGGCCTTCAAGACATTTTCAGAGAAGTTGGCAAATGTTGGGTTAGAACATAGTTTCAAATAATGAACTTTATTGAATTAAGTGCTAAGGACTCTCCTCCTACCTGGAGTCATTTGATCTGTACTCTGCTAGAGATGGTAATTACTGTAATGATACATCTTGCTGTACTACAGAGCAGTAGCCATGATGGGAATTAGCAATAGCCCATTCCTAATGATAATGCTGTAATGGCCATCATCAATGAGGATCACTCAGGCTCTGGGATGAATGCTTCTCTAACATGGCGTTACTTGCCTGATTTCAGGTTCATGGGGTTCAGTAAATAACGTCAGAGCAACAAGGTGGCAAGTGGCAAAGCTAAGCTAGAGTTCTCCCTCATTGGTCACCTCTCAAGATGAGGCTCTGGCTCCCCGTGCTTCTATTGGTCTTCTCTTCCATCACAAAGAGCTAGCACAAGGAGATTAGTTTTCCCTGCATCTGGGAGATAATCCAATAACCATGGCCACATGAAGAAGTCTGGTAGCAGCGAGACCAGTGGGTACCAGGTTGCTCAGAGGAGGACAGGTTGGGTGTGATAGGTGCTTCCATCATCAAACTAGGTTCCGGCTGGTAATTAACAAGGCCACCTGCTATTTTCTCAATGAAGTGTGTTGACAAACCACACAAGGTCGCACTGACAGACAGCTAGCCACAGTGGAAGGAAACAACTCCCAAAGGTTGTCCTCTGGCTTCCACATTTGGCCTGTGGCATGTACTTGTCTACTGGTCTACACACACACACACACACACACACACAAATAAATAAATAAATAGATTCATTTATAAGGCAGAGTCTCTCCACTCTTCCCATACCAATGTAGCCAAAGGGTAGGGCATGAGTCCTCTTACAAAGGACTGAAAACAGAGGCGCCTTATCTTGGAGTTCCTGTCTTCTGGAAGGAAGGCTCTGGGTTCATGACTTTGGAGCTAAGGCCTCCTGTGCCTAGGTTCTCACCAACTCTCTGAAAGACATCACTCGTGGGTCGCTAGAAAGCTCAGCCTTCCAGTATCAGATGACCAAGGATGGAAACAACCGCACAGTCTCTCTGTGTACCACATAGATGTGTCCCTGTTAGAGTCTAGGATCTCAGTTCTGAGGCCAAATCTCCAATGTCAGCCTTTTCGTATGACTTGTGGGAAAGAAGAACTTCCCATTTCTCTTGGCATTGTATCTTCCAGGGCACAGAGTAGGTGATTGGGAAAAAAAAAATCTAGTAGACCGTGGAACAGTCTCAGGGGAGCTAAACATACAGATGTGTCTGTGTTTGCCCTTGACTCAGGCCTGGGTTCCCTGGGCTCATGTAGGATAAGGACCAGGGTGAGATTTTTGGCTCCTGAAACCCAGAATGGTGGGTGTCCTGGGTTTCCTATCCTCTCTAGATAACAGTAATATATATTTGTATGTATATTTGTGTATGGATGGGTTTGTGTTCATGTGGATGCATGTATATGTGGGGTGATTACACACATGTACACATGTGAATAGAGGTCCGAGATCAACCTTAGATGTCCTTGTTTCTCAGGAACAATAGGAACAATCCACCTTGCATTTGGAGACAGGGTCTCCCGTTATCCTGGAACTAACTATCTATTACGATAGTTGGGCTGGCTAGCTAACCTCAGGGGTCCTCCTGCCACTGCCCCTCCAGTGCTGGGATTACTAGTGTGTACCACCATACCCCACTCTTTTCTGTCAGCTCCACAGGTTGAACTCAAAGTCTCAGCTTGCGAGGCAAACAGTTTACTGACCGAGCTGGCTCGCCACTTCTGATAGTATGCTAGAGACATGCTAAGAACAGCTGCATCTGTGACAAGCGCTGCTGTTCCTTCAGTGGGATTCAGCCAAAGGGCCCTCGGTGGCTGTTTGTTGCTATGTGAAACTCCTGAGAGGATCCGCTTATGGAGAGGGCAGGGTTATTTAGCTCACAATTTTGGAGGATCCAGTCAGTGGTTAGTTGGAGCCGTGGCTTTTGGGCCTATGGTCAGATCAAACATCACGGCAGAGGCATGTGCAGAGAGGCCCATTCAAGAGAGAGCCAAATGAAAGACTCACAGAAGACGGACTGGTGTCCTGCAGTCCCCTTTGAGGGCATGCCCATGGAGGGCAGCTGGGCTCAGCTTTAGCTCCCCTCAGACTCAGAAACCACAAGGCTGCTATGAAGGAGTTGGGTGGGTCGTATCTTTGCCTGGATACGGGTCTGAGGAAGACTCCACTTCTAGGCTCCCTTGGATTATCGGAGAAATTCATTTCCTTATACTCTATGACTGAGGATCCCAGCTTCTTATTGGCTCTTGGCCACAGAAGTCCTTTATGTCCCTGTGCCTGCCCACTGTCTCCATCACGTGGCCCTCTTCACAGGTAGATCATACAGTTTTCTTGAAGCTAGGAGGATTTTCCCTGTGACTAGTAAGAAGGATTTTTTTGGGGGGGGCGAGGGTTGTTTTTGGAAATAGGGTGTGACACAGTCCAGGCTGGCCTCAAACTCAGTATGTGGCTGGGAATGACACTGAACTCCTGATCTCCCTTCATCTTCCACCCAAGCACTAGAATCACAGGCATGAGATTACACAGTGTTCAGTTTAAGACGAAATGTTACTTTGTTTTATGAGATGGGTTCCTGCTATATAGCCCAAGCTGTATTTAAACTTAACTATGTAACCCTAGTTGGCTTTCTGTTTATAACGGGTCTGCCTCTGAGTGCTGGGAGGGTAGGCCTGTGCCTCCAGGCTTGACCAAGGTGGGATCCTTTCCAGGTGTCAGAGTCATCAGGGCAGGGCAGCATCTTCCCACTTCCCTCCTAGATTGTGGCACAACTGAAGCAGGGGCATCCCATCAGGTCTGCCCTAGTCTGTGCTGTACAGCAAATCACAAGTCCTCTTCGCTCTCAAGGGGAGAGGATTACACCAGAGGGAAGGTCACTGAAGGCCAGCTAAGTCTCCTGTAATCACATCACTGCTAAGTGATGGGTCAGGGGTCAGAGCCATGTGGGCTCTGGCTCCCTGCAACCCCAGTTTCCTTTCCCTCCCCATCTGCTTCTGTTGCCACACCAACCATCAGTTCCTATGAATCTCAAATGCTGAGGACTGCAGGCGGCTTTCCCTTGCCCTCAAGGTCACACTTAAGGCCTTTTGAAGACCAAGACCCACCACTTTTCTAGCACAAATTCATTTAAAGTGTTTTTGTTTTTGTCTATCTTGGCGTGTTTGTTTGAGACAGGATCTTATATAGCCTAGGCTGATCTCAAACTCAACCTCACTTCTGACCCTCCTTGCTCCCTCTTGGGTGCCTGGTTTACAAGTGTGCACCACCACACCCAGGGCTGGGGGTCAACCCAAGAGCCTTGTGTATAGTAGGCACTCACTCTACCAACTGAATTGCATTTTCTGCCCAGGAGAAGGTTTAAAACAAGCCCTGATTGTCTTGGAGTGTAATTGACATGGAAAACAGTCTTGTCAAGAGAATCTAGGTAGTTTAGGTTAATAAAACAAGGAGCAGAGCCACGGATCAAACCTTAGCTGATATTTCATATAAATCCAATGATGTGCTGCCTTGTGCTGAATTCTATTTTTCCTGAAGACAGCTTTGGCAAACTTAACAAATATTCAAACTTCGGCAGAAACTCTTAACAAATATTCAGGGAAGACTTACTGCCACGTTTCTGTTTAAATCAGCTCAGAAATATTCGTGTCTGCATAGAGTTTGAATTCCTCTCCCAACGGAATCCAGCAAAGGTAGGATCGGACCCGAAGGCTCTTTGAAGAAAGTCACAAATGTGCATATTAGGCACGTTCTGTCGCAGTGCCAACTCATCTTTCTATTTCTGGGGAGACAGACTCTGTCACTAATCCCTCACGACAACCTTTGCCACATGTCTGCAGCTGATGTCTTAGCCTTCCTCCATTTTAATTTTCTACACAGTCAACATAATGGAGATCTGATGCGGGGCGCAAACTCCTCAGAGAACATCGTCTGCCGTTTATTAGCTTGTGATGAAAACAACCCCGCAGAAACATAAAGTGTATGCCACTCCTGAGGCAAAGACAGACTGTGGGTTCGTTCAGACTCATAAAAGAAGGCTCAAAAAGGCAATAGCAGCCCAAGCTGGTCTTGATAGAGAACAATATTGCCAAGATCACTTAACAGGTGTACTAAAGTGGTTTTTTAATCATGATTAAGCTAGGCAGCCCCATACCGTTTTTAATATGCTAGTACATTGTACAGTACTGCCATCAATCATAGAAGGATAATGTCACGGTAAGGAAATGACACGGGGGAAAGCATGGAACTTAGCAGAACTGAATTTATTAAGTTTTGTAGAAGCAGACATCAAGAATGGATGCAAAGTTCAACTCCATAAGGCACAATCATGTACGAGAGAAGACAAGATATTTAATTTTTGCTACCAAACTTGGAAAAACTACATACAATTTCAGAAGCATATCGTTTTTTGAATTGGGGAAAGTATTTTACCAGATTATACCATCATAGTACATGGAGAGATAATATCCGATGTTTTTATGAAACTAAAAACTCAAGTTCTACAAAAGAAGGACTTTATTTTTTTGGTAGGAAGATGCTAGTGACCTCCAACTATTCCTTTAGGGCACAGCCCCATAGTGGGCAAATGGAATTGTCCTCTTGGAAGGTGGGTCTTGATTCCAACAAAGCCCTTAGTTTTCAGAGCTCATGGGAGTCGGGACAGAGCTTGACTGCTGAAGGCTGGGAAGCTGGAGGGTTGGGCAGAGGTAAAGAAGGAGAGAGGAAGAAGGAAAGAGAGGTGCAGATGTGAGAAATCTGGAGCCCGTGCTGTTAGTTAAAAGAGAATCATGGTTGGTTTGTAAAGAGGGGAGCTAGGGCGAGATTTCCCTCCAGAAGCACTGTTAGGAGAGGAACAAGCTCCTAGCCACAGCCCCGATGAAGCCTTAAAGTGACAACATTAGGTGAGTTAGGACACTCAACTACAGATAGCACAGTGTGGTTTGAAGGAAACAGAGCGTCCAATTCAAGAATATCAGGAGAAATACAACATCATGGCCCTAGGCAGCTGCTGTGAAGACCCCCTGAAGGGAGACTAGATCCCTCAGCTCCCTTCAGATCCCAGGACAAAGGAAGTTCACCTGCCTTACTTTCCAGATATGTAGAGGGCAAGTTCGGTACCATGTGACCCAGCCTGTATCAGGAGTCACCTAGGCAGGCACGATGTGGGACCGTAAACTTATCTTGCAAGTTGGAGGCAGGGCTAATTCATTGTGTGTCTAGAGAGGCGGGCCTGGCTTCTGGGAGAGAGAAAGCGTTAGAATCTGTGACCTAGCATGTACGACAGTGCTGTGGGTAAAGGACAGGTAGGGAAGATGCCACCCTCCTCTTCCTCACCTTCTGCAGTCCTATGCTGGTAAGGCTGTGGAAGCCAGGAATAAACAAAAAGAATGTGGCATCCGTGACTGCTTGACCCATCAGGACACCATCTGCTTTGCTGGAAACCTAGCTGAGACAAAATCATCTGCGTCCCCCACAAAACAAGAAATCTGGAGGAAGCAGATTCCAGGCTTTGCTCGACAACGCACCATGAGCTGGCATTCTGCAGTTCCCTTGGCATCCCCCATCAGCTGCAAGATGGAAGCTGCTGTTCCCCTAGTCACGTCCTCCTGTAGTGCAGGACGGGGAGGGGTGAGTTCCACAGGATCATGAGGAGCTGAAGCATAGAACTGGAAACAGAGAAGTAGAGGAGACGCCTAGAAATGGAAGCAAAGCGTTCTGATCACTCCCCCTAATGGAAGCCATGATTTCCAGGAAGCCAAAGGAAAACCAATCACATGCAATTTCTTTCCAATTCAAAAATTTGGTTGTGTAGGAAGCTCCTAGATGGGCCAGGCAGGGGCCAGACTAAGCTTGACAGGGTTTCAGTTAGGCCTGTCTTCAGAGCTATGAGTAAAAGTGACTCCATGGCTCCTCTTGAACACTTTAAAAAGGAAAGAGGATTCCACTCTCATTATAAAGCTTTTAGGAGAAAGCACATTTCAATTGTACACAGCCTCCCGGGATAATTCCCATCTGCCACCCTGTCAGAGTTGCTTTTCTGCTGACACTATCTCAGATCCCTTGTTAGGGCAACACCTTACATTTTAACTTTTTTCCCCCCAATCTCATTTTAGGCCTCCACTTTTTTTCTGTCTAACTCTGTGCTGTTGTTGACTCTGTTCTCTGGGAAATAAACTGTTTCACAATGAATAAGAAGTTGTTAGGCCAATTCCCAGGAAAAAGTCTGCCAGAGGAAAAGAATCCCAGCATGCAGTTGTGACTTGCAAACTATTCAAAGTCCTTGCATGTTCCCAAGGCAGCCGCGACAGGCAATGCTGACCTTTCGGGCGAGCAAGGCCATGAGAGCCAGCTTCTGGGCTCAGGCAGCCCAGCCTTACTGCCCAGCTTTCCTGCCCATCCCATGGAGATCTCAGAGGACAAGGAATGATCCGGGGCTTCAGTTTTATCACCTGTCAAGTAAGAATGATACAATCAGTTTCCTTATAGAGGTGTCCTGGGGAGTAAATGAATTAACAATCTCTCTTCAGCCAGATGCAGTGGTGCACATCTTTGGTCCCAGCATTTGGGAGGCAGAGTCAGGAGGATCTCTGAGTTCAAGACCAGCCTGTCTCAAAAAAAACAAAACAAAAATTCTCTAGTACTCTAGTGACCTGCCATCCCAATCACTATTTACCAATGATGTCTAAGCCACGGCATCCGCATGGACGCAGCTGCATGGCTAATCTGTCTTTTGCCCTCCATGCAGCAACCGGACATCTTTTTATAACACAGATGTCAGAGATGTCACTCTTGGGCTCACCATCCTAAAGACTGAGCCACTGGCAAACACAAGCCTTCCCAGAGGCCCTCACCACCCTGCATGCCCCAGCCTCTCCTGCCCTCTCTGATCTCCTTCCATGTGATCCGTCTCTTTCTTCTCTCACTCTGTCCCAGCCATGCTGGTCTCTGTGCTGTCCCTTGGATACCCTGGCTGTTCTCATGAAGGCTTGCTCTCTCTGAGGGCTTTGCTCTGACTGTTCCCACTTGTCCAGAGCGTTCTTCTTTCAGATTTTTCCCTGTCTGACTCCATCAACCTTCCTCTGCTTTTGGACAACTTTATTGAGATGATATTTGCATGTCATCAAATGCATCCGTTTTAAATACACACTGTCTTAGTTACTGTCTTATTGTCATGATAACCTATCATGACCAAGGCGACTTAGAGAAGACAGGGTTTGGTCTGGGTTTTGGTTTCAGAGGATTAGAGTCCATGGTGGCATAGTGAAGGACCAGCGGCAAGCTAACTCCTTGACCATAAGGAAACAGAGAGAAAGAAAGGGGGAGGAGAAATATATAGAGAGAAATAGAGCGAGGCATACTGGGAAACTCACAAGTCCTTTAAAACCTCAAAGCCTGCTCCTAGTGACACACCTCTTCCAACAAGGCCACACCTCCTACTTATTCCCAAATAATTCACCAACTGGGACTAAACATGCAAACATAATAGCCTATGGGGGCCATTGTCATCCAAACCACCACATCTGTGTTAGTGGTTTCCAGTATTTGCAGGGTTGTATAACTATTAACATTTTCAACTTCAGATCATTCCCACCACCTCAAAAAGTAGCTGGGTACAGCCTGGTCTACCTAACTATTTCAGGGCCAGCCAGAGCTACACAGTGAGACCCTGTCACTATAAATTTTAATTGTCATTCTTCAGTCTCCCTGCGTCAAAGGCTAACACGTTTCTGGGTCTAATGTTGTACCCCGTATTGGGACTTTATTTCTTGTTGTCATTGAATAATAGTCCACTGAACAGATGCCTGTTATTCATTGTTACGTATCACTTGGCATGTCAGCAGTTCTGGCTTTGTGCTGTTGTGATTATGAGCTGTACTGCTACAAACATTCACATAAAGGGCCTGGTGTGAACGTAGGCTTCCATCTGTACTGATACGTGATGGCATAGAATTACAGGGGCTTATGGAAATCTCTATTTTATTTTATTTTCTCATTTTTTGTTTGTTTGTTGCAAGATAGGGTCTCATTATGTACCCTGGCTGTCCCCGAACTTACTATTTAGACCAGGCTGGCCTCGAACTCACAGAGATCTGCCTGCCTCTGCCTTCCCAGGTGCTGGGATTAAAAGTGTGCACTGCTATGCACAAATATCTTTTCTTTATTTATTGCCATAGTGCCAGGGCCTTGTGTGCATGGCCAGGGTTCTACCACTGAGCTACTTCCCCAGCCCTCCTCGTCTGTGGTTTTGGTCTGCATTTCCCTAATGACTAATGAGGTTGACTACCTTTCACATGCTTGCTGGTGTGTACACTTTCTTTGGGAACATGTCTGTTCAAATCCTAGTTCATGTGAGATTTTAATTCCACTATTTTTCCTTCTTAGTCCCACCCGTAGACAAAGAACTATCGGCAACCAATGACTGCTGAGAAAGTGAGAATTAGTCTCTCCTAGGGATGAGCCTCCTTATCGGCTTAATACAAAGCAGTCAGCCCTGAAACTACACAAACACAAACAATGAAAATAGACTCAGCAAGTTATGTTTATATATTTGTGCATACTTATACATGCATGTATTCACACACATATATGTTTGTAACAATAATAATAAGGAGGCTATCAATTTGAAAGTGGGGGCATAGAAGGGACTGAAGGGAACAAAGAAAAAGAGGAAGTGATATAATTCTGTTTTAATAAAAAATGTGTGTTTTTAAAATATCTTTTAAAAAGAAGTTATAATGTACTCTGGAAACAGTCCCTTGGAGGTATAAAAATATGACATGAAATTTGAAAATATTATCTTTGAATCTATGTGTGATCTTTCATCCTTTTGGTTTATTTGTTTTCTCCTGTTGCTGGGGATTAAACCATACATAGTACATGCTGGGCAAGATCTCTGCTATTAGACCTTATCCCCATTTTTTGCTTTCATGATGGTTTACTTTAAAATGAAAAAAAAGCTTTGATGAAGGTACAGTTATTAATATTTTATCTTACTGTTAGTGCTGTTGATATTGGATCTAAGATATCATTGACCAACCCCCATTCGTGAGTATGTCTACTTATGTTTTATTGTCATAATTTACTTAGTTTTTACATTTGTGAGTTTGGTTGTTTTGTTGTTGGTTTTTTTTGGGGGGGTAGAGACAGAGTTTCTCTGTAGCTTTGGAGCCTGTGCTGGAACTAGCTCTTGTAGACCAGGCTGACCTCAAATTCTCAGAGATCTGCCTGCCTCTACCTCCCAAGTGCTGGAATTGAACGCATGTGCCACCACTGCCCAGTGGTTTTTACATTTTAAGCTTTTTTTTTAGTTAATTTTTGGGTTTGGTATGAGGCTGGCCTCTAGCTCTATCTTTCTACATAAGAATATTCAGTACTGACAGTCCCTAAAAGATGATTTGGTGGGGGCTGGAGGTGGCTCAGTGGTTAAGAGAACTGGCTGCTCTTCTAAAGCACTTAGGTTCAACTCCCAGCACATGAAGGGCGGCTCACAACCACCTGCAACCCAGTTCCGGGCAATCTTAACACTACCTTCTGGCTTCTTCAGGAACCAGGTATGCCTGGTGCATAGACATACGTGTAGGCAAGAACATTCATACAGGTAATTTTTTAAATTAAAGATTATCCCCCATGCAATTATTTTAACATTTTCCCCCACATTGGCCGTAACTCTAGGAACTTATTCTGAACTCTTGGTGCAGACACCTGCCCTTATGATGCAGTGTCCATCGTCACAGCTTGACCAGAAGTTCCCCAGGTCTGTCCTATTTCTGGCTTGTTTTCTCTATTTCCTTCTTTTATAAAAAATATTTTTTGTTATTGCTCTGTTTTATTCTTGATTCTTTTCACATTGCCATACAAACTTAAGCACTGACCTACCAATGCTTTCTAGAAAAAAACCAGCTATGATTTTGACAGAGATTTTGGTGACTCTGTTTAGTCTGGAAAGTGTGACATTCTTAAGACTAAGAATTTCGACTAAGTTTTGCAATACAGGGGTGTGTGTGTTAGTCTGTGTGGTAGTTTGAATGCAATTGTCCCCATAATTTCATAGAGAGTGTGGCTTTTTTGGAATGGGTATGGCCTTGTAGGAAGTGTGTCACTGTAGGGCCAGGCTTTGAGGTTTCCTGTGCTCACGATATCACACAGTGTCTCAGTCGACTTCCTGTTACTTTCAAGGCATAGGATGCTCAGCTACGGCTCCAGCACCATGTCTGCCTCCATGCTCCCCCTTGTGACGATAATGGACTGAACCTCTGAATCTGTAAGTCACCACCTCAATTAAATGTTTTCCTTATAAGAGTTGCTGTGGTTGTGGTGTCTCTTCACAGCAATGAAACCCTAAGACAGTCTGTTTGATTTTCCTACAACAAATATCTGAGATAGTTGACCTAAGGAGGGTTGTTTTGACTCCTAGTTTGGGGAGTTCTAGTGCAGGATCAATTAGCCATGCTGCATTGTGCCATGTGTGTACATCATGACCAGAGGATATGATATATCAAAACTTATCACTTCACAGTCAGGAAACAAARCAGAAGATGGGCAGCGACCAGAGTCCCACCATCCCCTTAAAAGGAACTTCCCCATTGACCTAAGGACTGTCACCAGGCCTGATCTCTCAAAAGCTCCACCAGCTCATAATCCTCCCAAGCTGGGGACCAAGCCTTGACCACAAGGGACTTCTGCGGAAACCTACCATCCAAACTACTACAACATGGGGACATCTTCCTGTTGATTTCAGTTGTCTTTGAATTCTTACATCAATATTTTGGTAGTTTGCAATGTTTCAGCCTCATATTTTTATAGTTAACATTATTCCTAAGTATTCCCTTCATTTTTTGCATAATGATCAATGGAATTGATTGATTTCTTCATTTTTGGACTGTTAATTGTTAGCACACGGAAATGCACTTGAGCAGTTTGGTTGATATTTTTGTTGTTTTGTTTTTTGTTATTTTGATCTCCGTAGCCTGAAAAGCTGCCGAATCACTTTTAGTCCTAGTCACCGATTAGTGGACTTCTTTGAATTTTATATATACAAGATCTATCACCTACACAGATTCTCTTAATTTTATATATACAAGATCTATCACCTACACAGGTTCTCTTAATTTTTTCTTTACTTCTTTTCTTTTTAGGATTATTTTTATAAATAAATATAGAGACGTTTTAAGATTTATTTATTTATTATGTATACAGTATTCTCAGTATTCTGTCAGCATGTATGTCTGCAGGCCAGAAGAGGACACCAGATCTCATTATAGATGGTTGTGAGCCACCAT
>LOJH01004194.1:0-11736 GCA_001685095.1 Ellobius talpinus | reverse complement strand
CTGCAGTACAAGTTACTGGAGCCTGTTCTGCTGCTGGGCAAGGAGCGATTCGCCCGTGTGGATATCTGGGTCCGTGTGAAAGGTGGTGGGTCATGTGGCCCAAATTTATGCTATCCGACAGTCCATCTCCAAAGCCCTGGTGGCCTATTACCAAAAGTATGTGGATGAGGCCTCTAAGGAGATCAAAGATATCCTCATCCAGTATGATCGGACCCTGCTTGTAGCTGATCCTCGGCTCTGTGAATCCAAAAAGTTCGGAGGTCCTGGTGCCCGTGCTCGACACCAGAAATCCTACCGATAAGCCCAACTGAAGGATCAGGGTTTACCTTTGTAATAAACATCCTAGGGTTTTAATGTTTAAAAAAAAAAGAAAAGAAAAGAAACCACGTCTCCCGCTCAACAGTCTGATGACAGTCCCCTCGCTGTGCAGAGTTCCGTGCATCACATGGCTCCTATCTTCTCTCCCCCACAGTGTGTCTCATCATCAGTTAGCTATTGATACCTCAGAAGCTTCATCAAAGGCTGAAATGAACATTTTTGCTCACACTGGCAGCTCTGACTGGCCTTGGCTGCTTGGTTCTACACGCCTCTCCCGGTACTGTGCCTGCAGCTGTAGTCATTTTGGTGGCTTGACTGGAGCTGGATAGTCCAAGAAGCAGTTACAATAATAATCGCTAAAGATCTAATCCTGCATGTCCCTGTGGTAGTTTGAATGAAAATGGCCCCAATCAGGTAGTAGGGTCACCTGTCTTTAATCCTAGTACTCAGGAGGCAGATGCAGGTGGATCTCTGTGAGTTTGAGGCCAGCCTGGTCTGAAAAAAAAATTCTAGGACAGCCAAGGATATCTGGAAAAAACAAAAGCAAACACAAGCAAACAAACAAATAAAAAAGGCCCATAGGCCCATATGGAGGAATAAATTGTGTAATTGTGTGAAGACTTCTGATTTGCTTTATATAATTTTTGAGTTGAGTTCACAAAAGTGCCTGGTCACAGTGCATGAATATTGGTAGATGTTGTTTTGTTGATGTGTCATAGTAAACAAAGGACACTGTTTATACTAGATAATATTTGCTGTGGTATTTGTTCTTTTGATGATTTGGTGACTGCTGTCAGGGGTCTCTTTCTGGATCAGGTGTTTCCTGGATGCTGGTATTCTGTTCAAAGAACGAAAGAAGCATGCATGTGGTGGTTCGAAAGAAAACAGCCCTTAAAGGAAGTGGCTCCTTTAGGAAGTGTGTCACTGTGGGAGTGGGCTTTGAGGTCTCCTATGCTCAGGTTACTCCCAGTATCAGAGACCATTTCCTGTTGTCTGCAAGATGTAGGACTCTCAGCTGCTCCTCCAGCACCATGTCTGTCTGCATGCCACCATGCTCTCTGCCATGATGGTAATGGACTGAACTTCTGAAACTGTAAACGAGCCACCCCAATTAAATTATTTTCCTTTGTAGGAGTTGCCACGGTGATGGCGTCTCTTCACAGCAATAGAAACCATAACTAAGACTATGCACAAATCGCAAAGTAAAAGTACAGTGTTGGGAATATTATGTTAAGGTGTGTTACTTTTGTTCATGTTGCATTTCTTTAACTCCGTGAAGCTGTGATACTTTGTTCTGTCTGGAACACCTGCAGGTCTAATAAAGCTCTGCATGGCCCATAGTGAGGCAGGAGAAAGGATAGGAGGGGCCGGCAGGCAGAGAGAATAAAGAGAAGGAGAAAACTGGGAGAAGAGGAGGCGGACATCAGGGGCCACCCAGTTACACGCAATCCACGGAGAAAGAGTGAGATTTACAGAAGTAAGAGAAAGGGAAAAACACAGGGGCCAAAGGGTAGACGAGCTAATATAAATGAAGAAAAGCAGGCAAGCAACAGCCGAGCTCAGGCCGGATGTTTATAACTAAGAATATGCTCCATGTGTGATTCCTTTGGGAGCTGGATGGCGGCCCCTCCCCCAAAAGAGTACAAAGAGCTTAACAGCATACCACTGCAGTTCATGCCAGCTACACTGCAAGAAGACACCCCCTTCGGAGTGACATACACTCTGGGTGTTATGCCCAGATTGTGGGGTTCCCCCCAAACTGCCACTCGTATGTAAATGCAAAGAGCCTTCATTCAAGCTTATGCTTGGACTCTCATCTGTCCAATGCAGCAGTTGAGAGCAGAGAGAGCCAAGCCCAGTCGGAATAGGTTTTTTTTTAATCATAGTAGAGGTTGGGGTGAGGGGATTTCCAGGGTTCAGGACCCTGATTGACTGGGCTCAGGGACATCTGGTGATCTTATCTAATGTCGTCTAATGGTTGGACTGTCAGGTACTTCCCTTTAGATGCTAGCCCTGCCCTCCCTGGATGGTGCCAGCTTATGGCTTTTCCTGGAACCTGGTACTGCCTGTCCATGGCAGTTGTGTGCCCTAGGCCCCACATGGCCTGGCCCCATTATGTATGGCCAGGCTGCCCTGGGCCCCACACTGGGTACTACCTGGAGTTTCTCTCTATTGGTCTAGGAGTGGTTGGTTACTAGGATTGGCAGACTTGGGTTATGTAAGCTTTTGTTCACATGAATTGTGCATGTCCTTTCCCATGATGCTTCTAAATTCAATCATATATATGTCCAGTCATTCAGATGCTTAAGATATAAGAAGTGGATTTCCTCCGAAAGTTCACACAGAGGACAGTTTCCCTTTCTGGGTGTGATACCAACCAGTTCAGACTGGATCCATCACTTCCCCTAGTTCCCAGATATGTTCTGGGAAGCAACCGACCACACAGGGGACTACAAGGGTTATTAGGGAGCTTTATATCATAATAAGTTTTCATATGATCACAGCTGAATGCAAACAGTTCTTAATCATAATGCTATGCATTCATACATTTTTGTGTTTGGACCTATTTCCTTTCATTTTTCAGTGAGACAGGGTCTAACAAAATTCCTCAGGGGGTGGCAGGTTGAATTTGCCATCCTCCTGCCTCAGCCTCCAGAGTTGCTGGAATTCCAGACCTTGGCCACCAGTCCTGGCCAAGTTACATGGATTTTTATGTGTCTGTGTACTAGAGATCAAACTTAAGCTTTTCAAACCTTATTTATGAATATGCTTTGTCTACTTATACCCAAAAGATTGCTGTTAAAACAGGCCAATTTGTATTTCTAGGACTGCTGTTGGGGCTGCGTTGAGATATTTTGCGTTGAGGAGGGGAATCCTAGGAGAGACACCCAGAAGACAGCCGAGTGAGCGTCCGAGTTTTACATCTGACTGAAGTGGAGAGTGAGTTGGAGATATATTTAAGGCAGGAGATGTGTCAAGGTGGTGCATTTATCTTAGTATTCTCTCTTTATCAATAAAAACTCAGGAATCTGGAGTAAGAACCTGAATGATCAGAGAAGTAGCAGAGAAGTCACCAATGAGTGCCCCTTTATCTCTGGCATTCCTCCATTCAAAAGTTCCAAAACCCTCTCTAAGCCCCACCCTACTACTTCTTGTCTCTCTATCCTCGGTCCTCCAAAACCTCTATGGTTAGTTTTGGTCGGCTAGCAGATAGCTCCACCCTCTGATTCAAAGCAAACTTTGCCAGAATGTGATCAAGATATCACAACATCAAGGTCTCCCAGGTAATTAGTATTGGTAGACAAGGAGGGTGACTGAGGGCTATTGTGGAAAACCATACACATATATGAATTCATTAAGAATTGTATATGAACAAAGAAAATTCTTGAAAGCCATACCTTTAATTCATTGCTCTTCCTGGAGAGACGGGTTACCTGTTTGTTAATCAATATTGAAGGCAGGTGGGCGGAAAAGAACACAGCAGGAACTACTGTCGAGGAGTGTAACAAAGTGGGGAGAAAAAGCTATGTGAGGCACGTCTTCAAAATGCCGAGAGGAGAATGGCAGAAGAGGAACTGAAGGCTGGTTCGTCGTTTAGAAGCGTTGGTTCGGGTCCCAGAGGCCAGAATAGTATGAAATAGTGAAGGAGGAGAAGTACAGAAAGAGGAAAGGGGGGAGAAAGGAGGAAGGAGTAGCACGCATGGGAAGAAGTGGGGGAGAAATAACAGAATTCACCAACGAATGCCCCATCTACAGTGGTGTCTATGAAAGCCACAGCCTCTTGGCCTTGCACAAGTTTCTCCATCCAGCAGTTGTAAGTACTTAACGAGCTGTTTTGTTTTCATTAATATGCTAATACACCATTGAATGCTCCCGATGGTTTCTCTTGTACACTAAACACTCCAAAACGGAAATTTTCAGAATGAGATGTCATTACTTTTAGCATCGTGGAACTGTCTATCATGAAGTGCCACGTGTTTGTACAACAGAAAAGTGAGTCTGAACTTGAAATAGACTTTAAAATCTCATCAGTACTAAAACCACAGAGGCAAATTAAATAAAGATTAGAGGAGAGCCAGGAGTGTGGGAATTGGTGCCCTTAGCATTTGCTGTTGTTTGTCGTTCTAATTACCATCAGTGCTGTTAGCAGATAGTGTGGTGGCTTAGGGAAGCAGGTGACTGCCCTTCTAACTGAAGTGAACTAAATGCTGCTCCTGGGACGTGTTATTTCTTCGACTCCAAGGAACCAGCTGCTGCTATGAAAACAGTTAATTGGATTTTTTCCACTTCCCTCAGAGAATGCTTCTCAAAGACCCCATTCTCTTCTGCACTCGGAAATGCTACCCTCAAAAATCTCCTTCTAGCATCCAGCTATTCAAGGCTTTAAGAAGAGCCTGGTGTTCTGAACTTCTGGGTTCCTATCCATGTGCCGTTCTGATGAGAATATATATAAGTGACTAGCGAACGATTTTTCTTACAAGGCAGAAAGGCAAAAGCTTTTTAAAAGTGGATGAATGGCTGGTGAGGTGGTGGCGCCTTTGCCACCAAATCTGGTGACCTGAGTTTGATCTCTGGAAACCACGTGGTAGGAGAACTAATTCCTTCAAGTTGTCTGGTGATCTCTCTCTCCCTCTCTCTGTTATGGTTTAAGTAAAAATACTGCAGATCCCTAAGGGGTGACAGTGGTCAGCGGGTCCCAAGACCACACCACAGGTCCCCGAGCAGTGGCAGGCAACGGGTCTGAGAGCAGCCAGTTCCAGGCAGGGATTGGTACAGTTCCTCTGAGTGGCTGCAGTGGGCCATGAGTCCCAGGCAGTGTGCTGGGATTGAAGGCCTGTGAGTTCCAAGTGCTGGGAGTGCCTTTGTGTGAGTTCAATTTTTCTTTTTAGAGTGATTCAATCTCTGTAGCCCAGGGTGGCCTTGAGTCTTGAGATTAAAGGTGTGTGCCACCACTCCCTGGCTTAGCTCTGCCCTCTGATCTTCAGGCCAGCTTTATTTATTAAAACACAAATAAAATATCACTGCAATCTCCCTTTTCTTTCTCAACATTCTTTATTATTATTATTATCATCATCATCATCATCATCATCATCATCATATTACTATTTTTATTATTTGTTCTGAATAGTTTTGTCAACTTGACATAAGCTAAAATCATCTGAAAGGAGGAATCCTCAGTCAAGAAAATAACTCCAGAAGACTGGGCAGTACTTAAGCCTGTAGAGCATTTTCTTAATTAGTGATTAATTGTGGATGGATGCTATCGCTGGACTGGTGGTCCTGAGTTCTATAAGGAAGCAGGCTGAGTAGTACCCTCCATGGCCTCTGCATCAGCTCCGGCCTCCAGGTTCTTCCCCTGCTTTGCGTTCCTGTCCTGACTTCCTTTGATGATGAACTGTGATGTGGACGTGTAAGCCAAATAAACTCTTTTCTCCCAAGTTTCTTTGGTTATGGTGTTTCATCACAGCAATAATAGCCATAAAACATTGATTATTTTTTATTATGATTTAGAGAGGGCCAAACTCTGGAGTTCTGGATGTCCTGAAACTCCCTGCGTATCCCAGGCTGACCTCAAGTTTACAGCAATCCTCCTACCAAGTCCTGGGATTGCAGGTGTGAGTCACTGTAATCAATCTTCTATTCCCCTTCTTAGAAGGTGTTTATTTCTTGGAAGTGTGTAAAGTGTTCACCATGATGCATGTAGTAAAATGATGATTTGATGATGATGAAAGTAGCAAAATAATCCCACACTATTTCAGAATTATGAATAATAAAGGATTATTTATTTAAGGGAAACTCACTATCCTAGATAACAGTCTTCTGCATGAACAGGAACAGAGTCTAGCAGCCAGAAATGTGAGCCAGAAGCAAGAGAGCGAGAATAGGCTTTACAGCTGCATTTACAGTATAAAAGACCACGCCCAAGTGGGCTGGTATTTTAAAGGCTGAAGGAGCAGAATGTGCCCCCACAGTACTTTGTCAAACAAATTAACTTAGAACAATGCTCTCCTTTTAGTTATGGTAAAAAAAAAAANAAAGCACATACACTCCCTCAAAAACTCTTGGTAAACAACACAGTATTGTTAACTGTGGTCCTCAGGCTGTGCCAGATAGTTCGATTGTCACACCTTCTGACCTGTATTTCTCCGACTCAAACCCTTTCCCCTCTGATAACTATAGACGAGCTTTTCTTCTGGTGCTGCCGACTCACAAAAAAAATGACATGGAGACTTGTTATTAATTATGAAAGCTCGGCCTTGGCTTAGGCTTGTTTCTAACTAGCTCTTCTAATTTAAATTAACCCATAGTTTTTAATCTATGTTCTCCCAAGCATTCGTTACCTCATCTCCATTATGCCCATCCTGGTTATTGTACATCTGGCTGGTTGCCTCCTTTCTTCTTCCCAGAGTTCTCCCTGTCCTCCTGCCTAGCTATTGGCCATTTAATTTTTTAATTGAGCCAATCACAGTGATGATAACCACCATTCCACTATTTCTAAGTGTAGTGGTTTGGATGTGAAATGCAGCCCGACCCCCAATAAGCTCATGGTTGCCTGCGTATGTCCACAGCTGTGGTCTGTTTTAGAAGGTTGTGGAATCTTTCAGAAGTTGAGCCTTGCTAGAGAAGTGGGTCACCAGGGACAAGTCTCGAGGTTTGGCGCTCTTCTCCATTTCCTGTCGGCTCTCTGCTTCCTGCCCGTGGACACGCGTGACCATCCACCTCATGCTTCTGTTGTCACGCCTTCCCTGCCACAGTGCATGGATCCTTTCTTAAACTGGAAGTTGAAATAGTTGCTTCCTCTCTCAAGTTCCTTCTTGTGGTCATAGCAACAAGAAAAGTAACTAATTTGCTCTATGTTTGAGGTTTTGGAGTCCACATTAAAGTGAGATAAGACAGTTTTTCTTTTTGTGTGTTTGTATCTGTGTATGTGTGTATATGTGTGCACATTCCTGTGGCAACCAGGGGTTGACACTAGATGGCTTCCTCTATTGCTCTGCCTTATGTTTTGAGACAGTCACTCGCTGAACCTAGTATTCACAGATTCAGTTACACTGATGGGCTCTAGGGATGACCATGGCAGGACAGATGTCTCTGTCAGGCACTGACTTCATTGCCTTTGGGATTCCTGGGTCAAGTGGTAGATCTGTTTCTAGGATTTAGAGAACCTTCCATGTTGTTTTCCAGAGTGGCTATACTGTTTGTATTTCCTCCCACAGTGTATGAGCATTCTCCCTTCTTTACATCTTCAGCCGTACTTTTATAGTGATTTTTTATTTATGTTTTAATAAATAAAGCTTCCCTGAAGGTCAGAGGGTAAAACTTAGCCACTAGAGGCCAGGCAGTGGTGTCACACACCTTTATTCCCAGGATTTGGGAGACAGGGGCAAATGGATCTCTGTGAGTTCAAGGCCAACCTGGGTTACAAAAGACCAATACAGACACAGATCCAGGTATTGGTGGCTCACACCTTTAATCCCAGTACTAGGGAGTCATATGTCTTTAACCCCAGCACTAAAAGGAAATATAAAATGAGAGGAGACAGAGCCTCAGGACTCAGTCTGCAATCACCCAGCCTTGGTAGAGGTAAGACTTCTCTAGTGGCTTGGCTGTTTAACTTTTCTGATCTTCAGCTTGAAGCCCAGTATCTGTCTCTAGGTTTTTATTATTCATGCTACACTCTTGTCTAATGGATGCTTGCTATTCTAACAGCTGTGAGGTAGCCTTTTATTATGGTTTTATATTCTAGAAAGAAAAGCAATTATGTGTTCTAAATGTTGGAAGAAAACCCCACCAGCCCAGAATTTTATGCCTAGAAAACCTATCCTTTAAAAATGAAGAGATTNNTATATATATATATATATATATATATATATATATTTGTTTTTTGAGACAAGGTTTCTCTGTGTAGCCCTGATTGTCCTGGAACTTGTTCTATAGACCAGGCTGGCCTTGAACTCATAGATATCCATCTACCTCTGCCTTTCAAGTGTTGGGATTAAAGGTGTGAGCCACCACCACCCAATAAGATGATACTTTTTTTGATAAACAAAAATGAAGGATTTTCTTATAGTTCTTCTGCATAAGAAATGCTAAAGAGAATTCCACAGTGAGAGAAAACTAAACAGCAACATGGCAGCATTAAAATATTTACACGTGCTAATAAATATATCAACAGAAAAGAATATTGTGTTACTATTTTGTGGGTGGGTAAATTTAGTGTAACTACTAAAAAGCTAAAAGGAATGAGTGTTACAAGCAATAATATCTAAATTATGTTAATGGTATGTAATGTGTAATTGTAAATTGTGGCATTAATGGTATAGAATATGAAGGGGGCATTGAGCTCTTTCATGCAAGAGAAATTGTTAAAAGTTTAAAATAGCCTGTTATGACCATTAGGTGTTTTGAGCCTCTCGGTGATCACAGTGGAAACATCTGTGCTGGGGCCACAAAAGAGAAAGAATGAATCAAAATCTAGCAATGCAAGAAAGCAAAGAAACACAAAGACAGCAAATGAAGGACAGAAGGAGAAAAAGAAACAAAAACCAAAACATGGGGCAAATGAAACAGTTACCAGCGTGGCAGTAAGCCCCTCCCCTATCAACTATCAACAACAATCTAAGGAAACCGCCCAGTGAAAAGGCACAGAGAGGCTGAATGGGTGTGAAAAACAAAATCAAATGAAAACATTCAACCATTTGCAGGACTTGCAAGAAACTTGCTTTAGATTCTAAGGTGCACTGACTGTAGAAGGCCGAAGCCTTCTTATGTAAATGGTAGCTGGAAGAAAGCGGAAGGGGCTGCACCTCTGAAAGGCTGACTCCAAAATGCTCCCCTACAGGCACAGGTGGTCTTTACCCACTGATGACTGGGACAATTCCACAGGAAAGCTTAACAGCTGTGTGTACATACGCACTAGGTATGAGAACGCCTAGTACGTAAGGCACTTGCTGCCAGACCTGAAAGGAGAAACTGGCAGTAATACAGATAGGCCATCCAGACAGAAAATCAATCTCAAATCTTCAACAATATTACAGACCAAAAAGAGGAAAGAAAGTGTTCGTGTGCATCTGTGTACACACAAGTGTGCACACACGTGCACACACACGCAAAAACAGAGAAATATTCGAGTTTGTCCTAAGGAAACAAAAAAAAGTCTTGTGCAAGATGAAATTCATAGTAACTGCATTCACAATAAAAAATTTAAAAAATTCATATGTACACCAGAAAAAATGGTTGAGTAAATTGTGGTCTATTATCTTAATCATCATGAAATTATATATATATTTAAAATACCAGGTTGGAGAGATGACTCAGTGGGTCAGGGTTTGACAAACAGTTCAGGTTCCTAGAGCTCACACCAAGGCTGGGCTGCAGTAGTGCAGACACCTGTAATCGGAGCCCCCCTCTGGAGAGATGGGAAGTGGAGACAGGACAATCCCCAGACAGTCTGGGGCAGCTAATGTGCCTTACATGGTGGCAAAGAGACTGTCTCAAAGAAGGTAGAAAGGCAAGGACCTACACTTGAAGGTGGTCCTCTGTCCATGAGCACCATGGCATGTGTGTGCACCTGCACCCACATGCACTCACATGTACACACACACACGCACACACACAGCTTATGGCTCATGGTAACATGTTGTAAAGTGATGATCACTCAAGGTTAAATAAATAAAGTAGAAAGTAAAGTTGTTGAGTGTTAAAATCTTAAATTATATAAACACATACACGTGACCCGGAAACAGAAATGGGGAAGGAAAAGCAGTTGATTTGTGAGAACTTGTCAACATGCATGTATGTTTCATTGTCAAACAGAAATGTTTTGTATGATTATTATATAATAAACATAATTATTAAAAGCATGTTAATTTAAAATAATGCTTAATAATAAATAAGCATATACTATACCAGGAAAGCATGTTAGGGTGAGCAGGAAAAAGTGTGTGTGTGTGTGTATGTGCATGTGTGTAGGAGCAGATGGAAGGCAGATGTTGATGTAGGGTGTCTTGTTCTCTGTCATGTCTTTTGAGTTGGGGTCTCTCACTGAATTTGGAGCTCCTTAGGTCACCAAGGATCCTTGCTGTGTCCATCTCCGCAGCACTGAGATTGCAGGCATGCTCAGCATCTTACAAGGGTGCTGGGGATCTGAGCCAGGGTCCTCCCGCTTGTGGGACCAGAACTTTGCCACCAGAGCCACCTCACCAGCTCCAGCAACTTCTTGTCCTTGGAAATATCCCCAACAAGCCAAAGTGTTCTCTTGAATTAGCCGGGCCGCTGCATATAATAGAAGCTCCTTTGCTTTCACATTTTCTTCTCAAGGTCCTGTAACCAGGCAGCATCCTGCTTACAATATATCCCAGCTTCTGTGACCCTGAGAAGAACATTTGGTTTTTAAAAGGCAACAAAAAAAGAATGTGAAAGGCAGTTGGAATTGTAATGATGCAACTGTTAGAAAGAAGCCTGGGTTAAGACTCCCAGGAGCATTTGGACACTTGTGAAAGAAGTGTAGCTGCTCTCGCAGGACTGAGAACAGGGAATGTCACCAAAAGTGTGCCTTTGTGCGAATTAATGTAGGTGACAGAACCGTGACGCTTTTCTCTCATTTACTGACCAGAGTTTCATTTCTCCTGTTCCGGTTCATGCCGACAAGGGTGGGCAGCCTAATTACTTTTTTTGGCCTGGCTCTAATCGAGTCCCTTTCTCCCTTGCTTAAACTTAACATTATATAATTGTTTGCGGGTTTGTTTTTTTTTAACCTTCCCAGTTGTTTTAGTCAGGGAATTTCTACTGACATTGACAGCAAAAGGTCCATTTTGCCTACATTGTAGAGCCTGAGTAACCTTGTTTAAATCAGTTAATCAGTGACACTTGAAATAGAGCTATAAAAATGTTATTAGCATATGCAAATCATTAATCATTTCTATATTGTAATTGCATTTGACCCACACCACTTCGTAAGCCTGGCTTTAGAGGAGAACTAAGTGATTGGGACCACCAATCACTTAGTTCACCTCTAAACTGAGGGATAGTTTATTTTAATATATTAACCTTGGGGTAGTTTTTAAGTGACAAACTTGCAGGTGCTGAGACTTATTCTTTCCTTGTAATTTACATAATATGAGGGGATAGCTTTTTCTCAACAGTTGTCCAAGTTTCATCTCTGTTGCGATGACAAAATGCCCGGATCAAAAGCATTTTAGAGGAGGAGAAGGTTCAGTCCATCACTGAGGTCACATCATGTCTACAGTCGAGAGCAGAGGAAGGACTGGATCCCTGCTTCCTTGCTTGCTACTCAGTTCTGAACTAACCATTCTCGACTCACACAGCTCATGGTTCCAAACAAGGGAATGGTGCTGCCCACAGTTGTAGTGATAGGGGAGCGGGCCTGCTTTTCGTCCCGCACGGCTCCCGCACGGC